>JASANE010001265.1:0-49851 GCA_030248225.1 Trileptium ribeirensis
GTCAATATTTTCATACAGGATGTCTGCTGACGCGAAGCGACCCTTGTACGTAACCAGCTCTATCCAACGCATCCCAGTCCAATTTTGGGTGTAATCGTCCTAAAATATCCGTGACAGGGTCGGAACGACCCTGTTACATTTATACATAGCAGTGAGTTTAATACAAACGTGTTTTATGAATTAGTGCACTGAAATCACAGCTGTAGATGGGAATAAAATATTTGACCTAAATATTAACAAATACTTTATACAGGGCTTATTTCGCTAAACGTTAGACAGGTGCATTTTATAACTACTGTCAATGTCTAAATACATGTTTTTTCAGTCTTCTCGTAATTGTAGTCGTGCCGAATCCCATAGGTTGCAACGAACATTTTCATAACATTGGACCGAGAAATCTCCCTGCAACAAACGTGAACACAAAGAGTTTCACAAGTAGCTAGTTGAGACTTTGAAGCCCACTAGAGCATGCCTTTAAGAAGCGACGACGGTTCAGAAAACGGTCACTCAAAAAGATAGGTAACTCTTTCTGCAGTATAGGTCTTGCATGTAACCTATACTACAGCCCTAGTATATGTCTACTGTAATGTCTTGTAGATTAACCAATATAGGTCTTGTAATCTTGGGGCTATTTCGCTTTCGGGATAAACTTCGAGAGACAAATCTGGATGTGTTGTGCAGTAGCACCCACTGCAGTCGATGTCGCGCGTGTAGCAGCTAGAAGTGGAGTGAGTTACAATAATCCTGGCGAGACACGACAAACAACGCTTCGTCACATAGGTGGTATTGTAGTCCAGTCGGCGACGTGAGCGGCACAATCTTAACAAATGAGATTAAACCTTATGATTTTGTTGGCAACGCTGGGGAGCTGGGCATACTTGCTTTAAGACTGAGCAGGACGAAACGTCGGCTTCCCGGGAATGATGCGTCTGCCTTTGGCACCTTAAAAGGTGGACTCGGCTGATCGGTCAGGAGGGTTGTCGGGCCTCGGCGAGTGGGTGGGTGGACGCCAGGGGGTAACTCCCTATGCCCCTATGAGCATACGCCGCTGGGCTAACGGTTCCACCCGTAACATTTTAAAAATCACGCGGAGACGCTACAAACACTGTTGGGTTGCAATCGACCACGGAAAAATTGCGGTTGATTTTAGCATACCGATGTGAATGTGGTTTAGCCGGTGGTCCCACCATATAGTAAACAATTACAAGACGTAGTTTTATATATTTCGCTTAATTTTTGAGCGATGCATTAACTTCAACCACGGGATCACATCGAAATGGATCCAGAAGATAATCTAAAAATGATAACTTGAAATGATAATGATAGTTTACATCAACACCGCAGTTATACTACCACGTGTGGCATGAATGAAGTTGTGTTTGAAATGATTGACCTTATTTACCATTCGCGGCACAATCACACCGGTGTTTTTATTTTTGGGCTCCTTTTAGCACTTCACTAAATACCATGCCCATACGACCACGGGTCAATGTAATCGCAGTAATACTTCACGAAATGTGTTCGAACCCCGATAGATTGGTCGCGCACGTGTCTAGTACTCGGTATGATTACTGAGGTCCACCAGGGAGGTTGGCGCCGACACCTGCACACAAGTCATAATACCCAACCAATATTCTTCTCATGGTCTTATAGTTGGAAGTTGTTTAGACAGCATTGTTGAAGCGGGAATCTATGCGAGTGATTTCCAACCGGGAGCATGGAGTATAATGTAGTGCTATTACGTCAAATTTGGATCATCCTCATTTATTTACGGTGTGGTCCTATAATGCTTTGTAGCCATTGTGGCTCCACAGGGTTCCGACGGTCCCCGAGTGTTTAACGTCGAACTTTCCATTTTAGGATTTAACAACTAATATTGGCGTCTTATGAATGATTGACTCAAACAGTGAACTTTTTGCTCGCGTATGACAAAAAGGTCCGAATAGATTTCCGGGACAGATCTAATGTTAAGCTTGATTTTGAACCCTGGGTGCATAATATAACCTGCCACTATCTATTCCTAATGTTATAATAGCATGATGTTCTATCGTGACTAATTCGCCATTTTGGTGCCGTTCCCGGTGGCTGGCTGACTGGCCAGATTTAGCTGTAACGATTGTTTCAACTTTTGCAATGCTTGTTTTTACCAGTGGTCAAATTAAGGTGTGGGGATTAACCCGTAAAAACCGTGGACTGTCTTACGATTAAAATAAAGTTGACACCTCATTTCTACTAGTTAATTTGATGTCAATTTGGGGTGACCTTTGACTGGTGGAAATTGTCGCAGTGATCCTACGCAACAATCGGAAGAATTTTGGTGGTAAATAATTTACCAAGCTATGCTATAAAAGCGGGGGTACTGCTTTATGTACTGGTCCTGTGAACTCCAAGCTTGTGCTCAATTTAGAAATAATTTTCTTAACAGCAGATTTTTGTAATTCTCGAAGGTTTGGTACGCGACAAATCCTAATAGCTGATGGGTGCCAGCGAACTTATTTATAACTCGAGTCTTCGCACTGCACCCAATACACTGGGGCACAACTGAAAGAACTTTAAATGTCCACCTAAACACAAACTTTCTATTACCGTTTTCGATGGGGGTGGTTTGTGTCACCTGTGGCGACTCAGTACTTAAATTGTTTCATTGCTTAGAAAAATTTAGATAATATTTTCAGTAGCTCTGTGACCAAACTTTACGTTAAGTTCTGGGGGCGCACCCTGAACCCCTAGGTGGAGCACGGGTCGTGAACAAATTTGGCTCAAATTTACACAATTTTCCCTATGCATTTGAGAGTTGCTGATGATTTCCTTGATATCCTTAACTCTCTGGATCATCGTTTTGGCGTTCATTTTGCGACCGGCGCAGCCTGGCTCGTAACCCGTACTTCTCCCCTAAAATATACGTACGAAACCCTAAACTTTTCCCTTTCTGGATTCTTTGTTTCCGCGGTCCGTTTTTCTTTGCAATCCTGTGTGGGTCGTATTGCTGTTGTGTCGTTGGCTGCGTTTCCAATAGATGCGTGTTACACCACCGGTCGTATTTTTGATATTTCGCTAAGCGTTGGTAACGTTTAAGAGAGCGTGGTGTATGCAGATGTCGCGCCGACGACTGAATATATACACTTATGCAGCGAGATATAGAAAAATATCATGAAACTGAACCTGAAACATGAAATATCCAGACCTGTGAATTCTTTCTAAACGCCTAAAGGGTCGTGCTTCAAAAATATAGAAAATATCGAAAACTCGGCTATGAAGTTGCTATGAAAAATTCTAGGGTCTTTGTTTGACAATCTTTTCTCAGACCGGGCCTGCTTTTCAAACTATACGACCAGTTTTGTTTCTAACTCAAGTATCTCATCGTACAGGCTAAATTTTGACTAAAACTACAACTATTAATACCATCTGCCTCGGGGAGATGTTAAATTTTAATGCGCTGGTCCATGAGCCGACGTTAGCTGCAACCTAGATAAATTTGATATCGATTAGCTCAAATAAACAACAATTGACAGCAAGTTTGAAGCTTAAATGATTTGCGATTCAACAGAGACTCGACCAATTTTTCGGCGCTAGAGCTCGGCTCTATGATATCGATCGCAACTTACACACACCTACGTTTACACATCCCACTGCCTATAATAATTTTGATTCAGATCCTAATAAATTTCAATGCACAGATGGCAAAAGTTCCCAACAACAAATCGCGGTTCACATCTGGTCCTCATTTTGCTAGTTCACTGCCGCATTTCTAGTTCACAATCGCTGTACAAACAAATAGGTTAATTGAGGTTTTATATGTTAGAGCGCCATCGCGAGAGCTCATGTAAACCAGCCGGTTAACGTCTTTTATTACTTTGAAAGGCGCAGCGACACATTCAGTGTCTTCAATTTGTTTAGCTTTGTTCCAAATGTTCCCTTAATCCTGTTTCGGAGGCTCACTTTGCATGCTATTTATTAAACCTACGGTCGTAGGGACGGATATGGCGAGCGCCACGTTATTGCTACCAATCGCCAGTCCATGCCTATTTATATGGCACTGGGGGCGTCCTCATGTCTAAGTAAAGAGATTGCCGTAGTCCTTCGTATTTGATGCTGCCGAAGCAAGGACAAACCGCTTTTAATTTTGAGCATTTCAAACTTGCGGCATCTGGATGCACAAGTTGAGCACGGTTTTTCAGACATCAGTATTACTAGTTTCCTCCACATTAGACTGTATAAATCCACGTTTTATTACGAGTGGGAGGGGTATGTGACAGAATTTTGCGTAGATCGATCGCCACTATTTTCATTTTAAATGTTTCGGAGAAACGTCCTTGTTCCAGGTTCAATTGCATCTAATTCACCTAGATTATTTTGGATCCTAATAACTCGGCATAAAATACAGCAAATATAATCATGGCGCTTCATAAACCCACGATACGTATACATTCGTATACAAAGATAAAAAACAAGACAAGCGCAACAAAGCCACAAAAGCGTCGCTCCCAAAATCGTTCTTTAAGCTCAAGAAATTTCCCTTACAATTTTCTACGTGATGATAGCCTGGCCAGGGGCCGACCTTCATCGGCTGAGAGCAATGCCCGAAGTCAAGGCTTCTCTGTCGCCACTACAATCTTTGCGGCGCTGGGCTTCCACTCCACTACGTCCCCGTCGAGTCGTTGATCCAAAAGAACAATTACACATTGCGTCGGACCGGCCACTAAAGTTAAGCGAACTTCACGCTTGCCGAAGTTAATCTGATTCGCTTTTCGAGGGCGGTACGCCCAACCGCGCAGATCTTTTTCTTATCTCTGGCATGCAAATTCTAAAATCCACCAAGCGGATTCATCTCTCAAATTTAACTCAACTTCTCAATTTCCAACTCAGGATTCAATAGAAATTGTCGCTTGTTGATCAATTTCTTCACCTACCGTAAACTAGTGGCGGCTATACCTAAAATAATCTGCACCAAAACATTTGGGTAGAATTTCGAATTTTCATTTAGATTTCTTTCACTGAAACCCTATTATTTCGTAAGCTAAATACTGTTTTTGTCAAAGGTTAATATAAATACTGTTAGAAACTTCAAGGAATATCGATTAAAATTAAATTTTATTTAATTAAACTATCCAATCAGATCGTCTTAAAAAATTTGTACCGACCAACTCTCTATACATTTCGAAAACGATTTACCAATATTCATGCCGGAAAATAATTCTAGAGTTACTATCGGGGAATGATAGTTTCCTAATCCCTAACGTATTGCAAATTATAGTCCTGATACGCGAGTTCAGAGCTATCTTGCCCATCTGCTTTCCTTTGCTCAATACTCTTTGTCTACCTTACGTGTCGACCTTACATACGTATCTGCGCAAACTGTGACTTAATAATCGTGGTCTTATTTACAACGTTATACATGTATAGTTATCTAAATGTTGTTCAGTCTCACGACTGTCGCCACTTTTTAAGACCTGCTTGACGAACGGACCTATAGATGAGACTCAAAAAGAGACATGGGACACGGTGCGCCCCCAGAGAAACCTCACGAAGACACAACCTCGACTGGAGCCTAAAGGGCCACCCCCGGGCTTTAAACCCACCTCCTTGTACTTCTATGCGCCTATGCGGATTGATAAATCCTAAATTCGTAAATCTTTCGAATTTAGACAATATTGGGATTTATTTTGCCCATTTCTGTAGATGCCGTTTACTCTGGTAGCTTCGGCTGTGATATATTTTTTTAATAAATATTACTATTATTAAATTAAAGTAGACAAAGAAGAGACAAAAGTGAGAGAGAAAGAGACAAGACACATGGAGGGCCAAAGAAGGAAAACGGAATAAAAGAGACGAAACACAGAGACCAACAAAAGACCAAAACGTTACAACAAGAGAGCGCGACAGTCAGACCGAAGTGAGAATAAACAAACGACGACCAAAGAGGTCAATTTAAGGAGAAAACGAATGAGAAGAAGCAGGGCATGTGAAATGTTGTTGAGCTGAGGACAAATTTGCATCCAGGACGAAAAGCCGGCCTGAATGACAACAAACACGAGGCAGCTAGCTGCAAGAATGGCGATTGACCCTCCAACGCCGATTCACATATATTGGCGTAGGGAGCCTCGGCGGGCTCACCTGTACTAACGGCTGGGTGGAACGAAACCCCCAGGCATCGTTGAGCTCGTCGGGATTGTAAAGTGACTCGAAAAACAGGCTAGCATTCCCGTACCAAGTGTGTAAAATATAAATACGCTAGAAATGGCAACACATAGAGGGATTTGGTGATGGTGGGAGCGCTATTATTGATCGACCTGAATTAAGGGGAAAGCAGACGCAATGTCGCTCTGTATATTTGTATGTGTCCCGGTGAGATGAATACAATGAGCGTGATTTGCCCACCCTAGAGCTAAAAACATAAATTTTGATGTTTCAGTCAAAGCTGGCAGTCACAGCCCGTTTTCGAAGGTACTTTGACGAGTTGTAGCGGGCCATCGGAGGGCCGAACAGAGACCCGGCGCATACCGTTGTGTTTGCGTACGGCTATATTCGTGACCGAGGCAAACATATTAGAACGTTGCAAGATTAAAGAAAATTATTGCTAAATTCTACAACATGTAATATGCAACAGACATAAAACAGAGGGGCGACCTTTACAGCAGCTGAACAATTAAGTGGACCGAGGCCTGTTTATGATTCCATGTTCGGTGACCTACACGACTACATATGAAACTTCTAAGTATTTGACTCCAGTGAGAAACGTGAGAGATTGTAATACGATGACCAGATTATTCATGCGCGAGTAAACGTAAGGTGATCCCGCTAGTCATCCTATTTTGCGATTCCCGATGTGGTATTCACATCCATTGTTACGGAACAATTAGGATATTCGGTTCGATTCATTGCTATAACAGACTTGAAAATTTGCATTCGGGCTATGACAGTTTAGTAACATTTCGTAGCGTTGAAATAAGATTCGTCTCTGTTCACGAACAAATTTAACGTAACTGCGATGTCATTAAACGGAGCGGTTCTATCGTTTATCAATTAGTGAACAAAACCCTTGTTAATTCAAATCGGACAAAATTTTGTTCGCGAACAAATTTGATATTCGCGAACAAAAGCTAGCATTTTCTGTACGACTAGAAAGTGTTCGGTGACGAAATTTAAAAAACAAAAGAGCATGGTCAGCGGGGTCATTTTCAATTTAGTTGCGTATTACATGTTTCCTTGTCCGGAAGTAAGACTTTGGTTACTTTCACTAGAAAAACCAAAGAGCATTATAGAAGCTGGCGGTGCTTTTTAGTTATCCGATAGTATAGCATATTTAGCAAAATATGCAATTTCGCATGAGATGGATGCTTCATCCAAGAAACTAAGACGTCAAAATGTTGGCGTCTTAGTGGTCACAACCGATGTCGTTGATTTTAGACGTGCTTCACGATGTTGTGTGATGCATACGAAAAAGTAAAGATTCGCAAGGCGATGTTATCGGAGTCATTCAATTAGGTAATAAAGGAGCACTAAAATTAGATTGATAGCACAAGTATGCGCTGCGAGTAAGCCAATATTAAAATACTACTAACAGCCAAGGTTGTCGTAAGTAACGGCTGTTTCTATTAAGTGATACAATTAAACTTAAGATAATATGATAAGTTCTCAAACGATTTCGTTCATGTTGAACGCATTGGGAGGGCCATAAAATTCAGTACCAGAAAGCACTCTGGATATTCCCTCTCTGACAGTTGCGGGCTGTCGAATCAGGCACCCGTTGTTCGGATTACTCAGAAGCTACTGTTTTCGCAATTTGTTAACTTCAGGTTTTCGCTTAGCCATTGTTCTATGTGTAGTTTCTTAACCATTTCAACACATGTTGTGCCGCTATCAACCTACACCAGTAAAGCTAATATTCTCAATTTCAGTTACTCCTCACTAAATTTTCAGACCGTCGCCGTTCACTTCTCAGTGAGCAGCCGACGGCGTTACAATTTTGAAATTTCACAACACGTCCTGGTCAAGTTCCAACGAATCTCCCGTTCCGTATATATCCTCTATCGAAACATACAAAAAGGTTAGAACAAAAACGCATGCAACGGCACATATAATTGCATACACCATACACAGGTGAATAGGGTTGTTAACGGCATATCAACTAATGTTGCTTCCTGTTGCCTTGACAAGTCTTATCTAAGATTTGTCAAGTCTTTTGGTAGAAAAAAATTGGCTCAAGTCTGGGTTGACATCCCGCTCCTACCCTAATGTTTTGCTTCCAATGCTGACAAAGAGGCACGTAACAGAGCGGAACGGTCCTGTTACATCTCTTAGTTTTTTAATAAAAATTTTTAGACTTGACTACCAAGTTTGCATCGTATTAACGTTCGCGATGAGGCTTTCGTTATGTAATTCCAACCTTTTCACATGTGTCCTATTGAAAATGTTTGTTCCGGAAACCTTTAAGAAAGTGACCTGTGCACCTAGGTACGACAGACGCGTAGCACATAGCCATGTTTGGCGATTTACGTTTCCTTCCTGTATAGCACAAGGTTAATCCGTGTGTACAGGTAATACTGTGCAACAAGAAGTAGATTTCGCTACTTATTTTTATGCACAGTTAAAGTGTAAGGGTTACAGGTGTTCGACTATGCCGCACATCATGAGAATAATTATCAATAGCATAGAGCCATATTTGGTGATCTGCGTTCCCTTCCCGTATAGCACAAGGTTAATCCGTGTGTACAGGTAATGCTGTACAACGAGAAGTAGATTTCGCTACTTATTTTTATGCGGAGTTAAAGGTGAAGGGTTACAGGTGTTCGACTATGCCGCACATCATGAGCATACTTATCAATAGCATAGAGCCATGTTTGGCGATTTACGTTTCCGTCCCACATAGCACAAGGTTAATCCGTTTGTACAGGTAATACTGTACAACAAGAAGTAGATTTTGCTACTTATTTTTATGCTGATTTAACGTGTAAGCTTTACAGGTGTTCGACTAAGCCGCACATCATGAGCATAATTATCAACAGCATAGAGCCATGTTTTGTGATCTACGTTCCCTTCCCGTATAGCACAACGTTAATCCGTGTGTACAGGTAATGCTATATAACGAGACGTAGATTTCGCTACTTATTTTTATATTTTTTATGCAGAATTAAACTGTAAGCTTTACAGGTGTTCGACTAAGCCGCACATCATGAGCATAATTATCAATAGCATAGAGCCATGTTTGGCGATCTACGTTTCCTTCTCGTATAGCACAAGGTTAATCCGTGTGTACAGGTAATGCTGTACAACGAGAAGTAGATTTCGCTACTTATTTTTATGCAGAGTTAAAGTGTAAGCTTTATAGGTGTTCGACTAAGCCACACATCATGAGCATAACTATCAAAGGGGTCTTAGGTGTTCGAGTGATCGACGCGCTCGCAAGCTAGAAATTCCAAAAATCCATTCTTTGTTCTAAAAGTATTGGCCAATCTTATTCTCCTCTTAAATGTTTCAAGGAAAAAGGGTTTTTTTACATGAGGTTCAAAGTATAAGTTTGCGTGCTAAACTATTAGTAATGCCTAGTGAATAATATGGCGATCCATGAACAAACATATACATGTTTTGGTTAAAATACAGACAGTAAATATGGCATTTATGCGGCGTTTACGCTTTAAAGCGCCCGCCATGCGAAAGATTTGTCATTGTGTGATCACGACCATACAATAGTGCATGGTAGTCAGAAGGGTACACTATGCGGCACAAGAAGTGGTGTTGCGGACACCGTGTACATTACACTATGGTGTGTTCGACACCCTATAATTAAGCTGTTGTTTAAAAAAAGAGGCAAAATTATCTAAGTGAAATTTAAAAATATTTATGCTAATTGACTGTATCCCATAAACTATACCGTTTAAATCTTGGCATAGCAATTGCTTGGACAAAACTTGCATCGTATAAACTCCCTAAAATCAACAAGGCATCTTGCCGAAGAACTTTTATCACCTATAGTCAGAAGCTTACGGTGTCCGAGACACCTACATAAATGCTGATGGTGTCCGAAATACCATATAAAATTGCTTAGAATACAGTGTTGGTGTTCTGTACACCATATCGTTGGCTATCCGTGAACAAAACTTTCACATGGTGGGCAACTTATAACGTAAACGAGCATTGTAGACCACGAAAAAGAACGAACAGTTAACACGACCGCACATGCGCCATGGTGGGCGTTTTACTCTGACTGTTGTTCCTAGACTTTTGTAATGTTCAAATTAGTACAACTGGAGAGTATGGGGTACGAAGCACGAAGCCGCGGTGGGACCACGAGGAGACGGCGTGTCGGAGGACGGAGCTTTTGTGGGAAGGGTCGGACGGGGCCTCGAGGAGGAGAAGAGTTCAGATTTACACAGGTTATACAGTAGTATATACTTCAAACAGCTCGTTACAAGGTGATTGCACAAAATTACCGCTTGATGAAATCAAGACATGCTCCCTTTCACGCTCGCTTGCGAATTACCAATTTTATAGTTGCCCATTCCAAGACAGAAATTGAATAAAACCAGCTATTTTAGCCTATTAGGTTAAAATAGCTGGTTTTATTCTCCTTAAAATCGACTTAAAATAGATGTCATGTTTAATTACTGCCTATCAGGAAAACTATGTTCTATATAGGCTGTTCTCGGGCTAGTTTGAGGCAAAAATGTCTGTTTAAATCGAGATTATGCTAAATTGCAGACTATATACCTACACCACGTCACATTTCACTAACGAAATAGCCGCGGTTCGTTGTAATATATGGTTTTATTTCCTTGATAGTATACAACATGCCAATAGTACACCAACAGCATAGAATAATAGAGACAGTTTCAACGTCATATAAATTTCGTCTAAGCACATTCGATAGTAGCCGTTTTAAATGAGATCTGCGTGCACACACTGATCTACTGCATGAGTCCAATTTCAGCGCGTACAATTGGTGTTTGTGATGTCATTTCACAATCGTGAACCTGGTAACAGCGCTGTAATCACTTTTTCCGTTATGATCATTTGCGATACATAGAGGTAGACGCTGTTTGCGACAGGTATTTTTAGAGCTTGAGCTACAGTCATTAATATGTTGGGCAGTTGCGTCATTCTTGTGTAGTGAACATTTGTGTATGGTATCATATCAGGTACACCAATTCATAGGTAGTGTGCCACTTATAGCCACTTCGTACATATACTCACAGTGTTAGGTGTGTGTTATGCGCAATTAAACTTAAAGTGACCCCGCTAACCATCCTATTTTGCAATTCACGATGTCGAATCCACATCCATTGTTACGGAACAAATATAATATTCGATTTGATTCACTGCTAGCGCAGACTTGAAGGTTTTCATTCGGGTTATGACAATTTCGTAACATTTCATAGCCTTGAAACATAATTTGCCTCTGATTGCGATCACATTTAATGTAACTGTGACGTAATAAACGGGACGGTCATATTATTTATCAGCTACTATTCGCGAACAAGCCCCTTGTTAATACAAATCCGACAAACTTCTGTTCGCGAACAAATCGTAGCATTTTCTGACTCACAAGAAAATGTTCGGCGATGAAAATATTTTCAAAAAAATATGATGGTCAGCGGGGTTATTTTAAGTTTAGTTTCGCATTACCCCCTGAAGATCCGACACCCCCTCTTACAGGTCACCCTCTACGCTCCTTTGTGCCGCCGCAAGCGTCGAACCCATAGCACCCCAGTCGGAGACCCAGCACCCCAGAGCCTTTGGACCTCGGTCCATGTATAAAAGACACCTGTAGATGATGGCGTGCCAGGTGCACCAATATGTGTACGGTGGCATGCCATTCGCACCAATTTGTAGGTGATGGCATGATAGTTGCGCCAATTTTTAGATGGTAGCATGCCATTTGCACTGATTTGTAAGTGTTGGCGTGACGCTATCTACAAATAGAGATTAACTGGCGCGACAGAATTTACAATTTGGTGTATTTCGCATGCCAACATCGAAGCTTTTACCCTTGTAGTCGATGCACGCAAATGAATGTGAATGCTGGATAACCACAGTTATTGACATCAAACAACTCATCCGTGAACTAAAGGAAACTGATCGGGACTTTCCTGTGATTTATATTCGCAGGCGCTTGATACATATGTTGGTAGAAGCTAAAGAAGCAGTGTTCTAGATAATCTTCACATAACTAGTTTTAGCGACATAGACAGACTCAAACAGCCCAGAGAGCACTTGGAGCCTCAGTTCTCTACCTCGCCTGTTCAGTTGCGTAAGATCGGCAAATCCGTCTTTCGGTTCAAACTAGCTGGTTTTAGCGTTATGAACAAATTGTCTCAGTTGACAGTGTTTAAAATTGACAAATATACCTATATTATAAGTCGAAAAACCTAGAATAAGAGTTAGGTAGAAGCGGACCTAGCAAACAGCATTTTTGTTTTTTGATGCCGTTGGTGTATTTATTGCTAAAGGAACAGCAGTGCATATAAAATGTTGCCTGTCTGAGTCGCGGCTTACGGGACATTTGCACTGCTCATAAAATAAATATGAACGCATAAAGTGGTATACATGTTGAGATTCGAGATGATGAAAAATATACATGCTCAGGATTCGATGTCCCAGGGGGTAGCCGGGTCCCGGGGGAGGGGGGTCCGGGCGGTCGCTGCGAGGGTGGTGGAGAGGTCGCGGCGCTTTGCGCACCACGGGCATTTATAAATTACGTGCTCCCGGCACCTATGGGAGGTCGGTTGACCGGTCAGGGCGCACAACGCCCTCGAGAGAAGCCGGTGTCCGGAGGTAAGTAGGCTAACACTCTCTACCCACTCTTACACGCATGTTGAAAAAAACAGGACTCGGATAATTTGCAGGTATCATCCGCACACTCCTTGGAAGCTATCGTAACTGGATACTGGGGCACCAAACGCACATTTTTGCATGACAGTTCACTGATTGCACATAGGTTTAGCAGCATAATATACCGTAGGTGCCGGGGGTTGAGGGAGAGATGTGACAGTGCGGAGTATGCTACTGGAATATATATTGTGTACATTTTGCTGCGTATCACATATACTTCAATAAATTTAATTTTGCCGAGATACAATTGTAGAAAGTATAACACTATGTCCGAAAGACGTTGGAATGGAGGGGGTTAGCGCGGTTCCTTACTGTTAGATTTTAGTTTATGGAGCCAATTTTTAGCGCAGAAAAGGGCTATCATTATTTTTGCAAACTGGTTTTTAGCGTTTAGTTAGTCATACGTTCACACTTGTGTAGCTAACTCCGTGTTTAGAGTGTGACAGCTAAGCTACTTAAAACGAATGCACTATTGTTTAGACTTTAACAGTAGGTGACAATAATTATTTGGTATTTCTCTGTTAATTGGTATCGCCCCGCCTCAGATTTGAAAACATTACAATGCTCCTGCTAAGACTTTAATTTCTCGACTTTTAATATAGTAAACGTTTTATATCATGTTTATCTTTTATCCCCATGCAATCAAATTAGAGTATTATTTGCTAAGATCTTACTATGTCATAGTAGCAGACAACAGGTTGTGGTTTAAGTACGCGATGTTGATATTACCTGTTGAGGTAAAAACGGAATAGATTGCCATCTGTAAAGTGTTTTCTCGAGAAAATACAGACGAAAATGCAGCTCGATGTATATTTTTGAAAAGTCAGCACAACAGTTTAATGTTAACTGGCATTTTCTACAGGAATATATATATTCCAGTCAGACTATGTTTCGGCAGTCTGCCGCCGCGTTTATACCCCATAAATATTTATAGCAAAAGATGTCTTCAGCACCGTTCCATCGACTAACGACTTTATTTTCTAATACACGATGCGTCTGTGGCCTTTATTATAACCGATGCCGCTTTTTCAGCAAGAGCTGTGATAGTTGCCGTTACTCCTCCAGTTGCGCACTCCGGTAACACACTTTCATCAATCACACGCAATCGGTCTACCCCTCTTACTCTGAAAATAAACTTTGTGATGGAAAACTTTCTGATTCAGTTCCATTAGAGGGTTGATATTGTATTATTTTTTATTTTAAAGGGCCATGAATTTATAATTAGGGTGTGGGTTCCGATCTCAATTTTTGTGATAGCCAGTTGCCGAAGAACTGGCCGAAGCCGAAGGGTGCGACTTCCCATATAGAATTTCTGTTTACATTGCGAGCTCGTACGCATTTTACAGATGGGAACGATAGATCAATGTGGCTTTAGTCTCTTGTCCAACAAGATTATTCGTACAGAAAGAGTTGAAGAGACGGCCTCGTGTCACAATCAGATTGTGAAACTACCGCCTCTGACCAATATACGACCATATGATGTATGTACTGCTCAATATTATTGTAGCGCGAAAATTTGGTCGAGAATAAATCTGTCTCTACGTTATCGATTATAACAAGTAAGTTGTATTTTTGGAGGGTAGCCATGGGAGGGGGTAGATTGAAATTTTTAACACTTAAATTTTTTTTCAATTTGCGATAAATTTTTTTAATTCTCTTGTTTTTTTGCCGATTTCACTTCGATTTTGCCGATTTTTACCTTATTTTCACCTATTTGCTAAAATTTTAGTGGGAAGCGGGAGTGGATTGAGCGTTGGTGTGGAGCTTTCAGGAGAAAGGGATAGATTTAGTTTGAGGGAGTCCGACAAAGAGGTGGTAACGCTCATCGACACCTATGATTTGTACGTTTATAAATTGGCGGTTTCAAAACGTTCGATCTGTATTAGTCTTAATTTAAAGCATAGAGTATGACCAACATCATCACCCTGTCAAAGCTAATTTAGTTAGCATGCTCGCTCTCATTCTGTCATCATTATGACTGATGTTAGCTTTGCTTTATATTCGCTTTTACTTTACTTCATTGTGACGATTATTAACTACTGCACCTGCGCTTTAATAATTGCTTCACTGCGGTCACAGAGTTTTAATGTTATTTCCATACTCTTTGAAAGATCGACTCAGGTTACAACTTTTGAATTGCCTTAAAATGGTTTTCTGCGTTTTCCAAAATAATACAATGTATGAAGTGCCATAAGAAGAGTGAAAATAATGGATAAGAACTTAACTATGTTAACTGTTGGCACTAAATCATAGCAGGACTGGAGGCGAAAAAAATAAAAAATATTAACGGCTCAAATATTTAAAGTTTTGAACTGAAAAGCTTTCCTTTATTCGTGAATTAAGCGTATAAAAATATTATAACGTTGAATTGTTGGACTGTATTTTAATAACGACAATTGCATATATTTAGTTTATTCTTGCTATATAATATCGGTTTTAAATCGCAAATGACAATTCGTTATCACATCTATTTTTATTGCTTCAATTCGGTTTTATAGGTTACAAAATCGTTCAGTACTTGTAAGATCGACGCAATTCTGCATACCATAATGTGAAATTATCTTCGTTGTTAGTAGAATAGTAGTAACAAAAAGCCGTTTTGCCACAGTTCGACTAATAATGAAAATCTCACTTATTGTCGTTCTGACATAGAAAAATCTAGCAATTTCTTTTCTTGTTTCTAAGTTGAAAAGGTAAAACACCACTTTCAGTCACATACTGTAAATTAACCGACAATTCGACCGTGGAACCACCTTGCTCAATTTCAAACCAACTTAAATTTCGCGTTGAATGAACAAACGCGACAACACGTGCGAAAGCAAAGGTGTCCGGTAATACTGCAGAATACAAGCAAACCAGTCTGCCTTCCAGACATTCCGTTATCTTAATCTCTTATGCATGAGTAAACCTAAGGTGCACCCCTACCAAACCCTTCTGTCATTAGCGATTAGCGATCGCTTGTTCGGCGTAACAGCCATCCGTCAACATACATGAGAATATAAAATTGTTGTTTTGGGCGACACTTCCAAAACGTTAAGAAACAAAAAATTGCCCTATTAATAATTACTTCTAAAACATTAAGTAATCAATTTATGATTGTTTTACATTTAAACTGGACAATTTTTATTTTATTATCGAATGAAACTTCCCCCGTTTAGTGTTTTTAAATCTACACATCACATGTAATGTTCGCGAACTACAGGTACTATGATTAATAAAACGAAATGTTTCAACGTAAAGAAAAAATGCAGAATGCGAGTTGCCACGTTGTGCGTTGTGAAACGAGTTAGTGGCCAAACAGCAAATAGGTGCAATGAGTGAACATAAATTACCACGTTTTGTGATCAGTGCACTACGTTCACGAAAAGAAATTTTTTAAATTTGAAATTGGCTATTGCAATTACTGTTTTGCTCTCTAACAGCGCTTTGTACATATTGTCAAAATAGGATGGTACGGTGCTCAGCATAAGTTTACTCATGCATTATTTGTGAAGAAATTTCATACTAATGACGTAGATGAATTGACACCTAGCCTGGCATCACAAGTCGGTCGTCGTTTTTGTACCACGCTTGAACACTATTTCCGTGATTAAAAATAGTATTCTTAAAGGTGTTTATTTGCTTTAACATATTTCACATGTTAAGAAGATTAGCTTAACTAATAAGATTTGGCTTTACAGATAATATTATATGTTTTACTTGTCGCTTTCCTGACACGACGCTTTACAGTGAGTTTGACAAAAGTCGGAAAAATTTCACAACCTTACATCTGTGACAAAAGAAATTGATGATGAACAAGTTTGCTAGTCCGTATTTTATATTAACCGGTTGTATCCAGTTTAATGAGCTTATATTTTTCGGAAGTTGCATCGTTCACTGCTTAAATTTCTAGGCGGCTTATAATAATTGTTTTTGATAATTAGCCTTGTAGGACTTGCAGCCATGTGGGTTTTCACTTTCAAAAGAAGCATTTATTTGCATTAAAGCATATCATATCACATTAATGCGTAAATTCAAACTTTACACTGAAACTACATCATTATGGTCACCTTAAAACAACTACTTACATACTGAGAATATAATTAAAGTTCGGTCATATTAAAACGTAACACTATATCTTCATGTCATTTGACAGCTTATTTCTGGATCGCAAATAATTCGTTTTTAACATAGCTGTTTACAGAATCTTGAAATCATGATAGTTCAATTGTGAATGGTGAAATATATTACGGTGACCGCTTTCTTTTGTATTTAATTGTACCCGCGAGGAATTTTTTTGCGTCCCTATATGCAGGTGAAGAATAGCGCTCCGATTAAGAAGCATTCTGCTATCAACTGAGCATATCTAAACATCACTGAGTGCAACAGAGCATAATATTATTCTCAACTACCGTTGGGATTTAATACCGTAAATTTAACACCAGTTTTGTATTAAACCAGGCAATAAGAATAACTCTTGAATAGTAATATATCTCAAAAATGTAATCCTGTCAGAATTTTTGAAAATGTCTAAGGCGAAATTGTGACGCTAATGGCATGTAAATATTCTTTTGTCAAATTGGCTAATCTTGATCCCTTCGTTCCTTTTTAAAGTATGTACGTGTAATTTTATTACGCAGCTAGACTGTATGCTTACCGATTATTTTTCTTCTGTTGTATTTTTATTTCTCTTGTTACAATTTTTTGAATTAAAGACCAGTTTTCATTGTAGTTAGATTTCACCACCAAGGCGCCTCTGTATAATTATGTTCAGCATTGAAAATGGAGAAATAAAGTCACACCCAATTAACAATTTAAGATTAGGTTTTGCTTACTTTAAGTTTTGATTTACGACATGTGGCATTGGAACAGTATTGGTGATGTGACGGCCTGTTGTAGCAAGATACGGAATCATACACTGCCAATATTCGTGGTTAAAAGTTGTGTTATCAGACGTTGGGCATTCGGGAAAAATGGGTTTAACTAATTTTGCATCAATAATTTGCATATATGGCATGTCCATCAGAGCTTCCATAAATTGAGCGCCTAAATTATAAAACATAAAATAATGATTATGCATAAATACATCTTGATAAAAAAAGGGGCAAGCTTCGTGTTCAATAGTTAGCGATACGTCCGGCGACAACAGCTTAAGTTAAGTGTCTCATAGCAATGTTTATGTTGATTTGCGACAAAGCTTCGATTACGGTATCTGCTATGTGATATATGGATTATCTAGACTTTAAACACATATGTAATTTCTTCAAAGCGTTAACTTTAATTTGTATAGAACTTCTCGTAATAACAGAACCGTAAACAATCATTATCGACAAATATTATTGCTAGAGGCTTGTACTTTGTGTAAACTATGCGTTTTTATAGAACGGAACGTTTAAAATGTTAGCATTTAAGCAGAGAAATACTGAAATCGTAGACGCTCTTACATCGGACATCGATTGTCGAGTGCTGTACTTATCAAAAGAACTGTCAACGGGTAGAATATGGAGTTACTATAGAGACGTGGCAGTATCCCTATCATATGTTTTGTACCAATACTTGTGCATTTTTAAGACTTTTTCTGGAATTTTTTGAAAACCGGCTCTTACTTTCTTTTGGAGATATACCTTTCTAAAAAGTAAACTTTATTCTGCATCGGAAACAAACAACGTTGGATATTTATTTTTATTATTTCGTCATAAGCGGCATAAGATTACTGCACCAACGGAGCGCATTAAATTAAGGATAATTATAGCAACATAAATAGACTGAACAGAGATTTATTTTTGAAGCCGCGTTATTTTCCGCAAACGCATTCCTGGTAAATAGAACACGAACGAGCCAATCCACATTATTTTGTTTCCTGTCATACGTCAACCTTATTTTTTGTTTCGTTGTCAAGACAACGAAATAAAAATTATATATACCTCTCATTAATATTTATGAATAAATATTTGGATAGATAGCTACATGGCTTGCCAAGTGCTCGCGATTTAGTTGTACGTTTAGAAGCAAGGGCTTATACAGGCGGATTCGTTAGTCACATTCAGGCGACGTTTCGGGAGCCGGCGCTCCGGGGCAGGCGACACACAGGGGGAGGGTAGCGGCGCATCGGATTGGGGAGCGGCGCATCGGGAGCGTGCAGAATAGGGTGCGAAACCTCGCCGGGGAGTGCTGCGACGCATCCGGGGAGGGAGTACGGAATATCGGTGCGGCGGGGGAGGGGGGCTGTGGCGCCTCGGGTGGATGCGGCGCCCTGGAAGTTCTGAGGAGGGAAGGGTTCTGCGGCGCCTCGGGAGGAGGCGGCGCTTGGGTGGCTGTGCGGCGCCTCGGGTGCAGGGAAAGGCTGCGGCGCCGGAATTGCGATCACTTAAGCTGGAGCGTGATGCGGCGCCTCGGGTGGGGGCAGCTCCAGAAGCGTGGGCTAGGGTTCGCATCGGGAGAGCGGCGCGTCGGAACGGGCGATAACTCTTGGTTCTGTATCTCAGAGGAGGGTGGGAAAAGCTGCGGCGCCTTGCGGGGTTGCGGCGCCTCTGGGGGGTGCGGGGTCTCGGAAGTGGATGTGCGACGTCGGACGAGCAATGCGGCGCCTCCACGGAGAGGGAGGTGACGCGCCTCCGGGGGGCATCTCGGGGTGCGGCGCCTCGGGGGTTGGGGAGGAATTCGCGAACCTTGGGATCGCTCCTCGGTGAAATCCAGGATCCGCTACTGCCTATAAGCAATTGACATTTATTATTGGTAGTAAAGAGCCACGTTTTTCAAGCTATGGTCGACTCGAAACTTCATAAAAGGCTATTCTTCCCGGTTCGGCTCTTCTGATAACACGTTAGAATCAACTCTCAGGCTTCCCACAATTAAAGTTTGTGACTTCGTAATATTTAGAGAAAACATATGCAAACCGTCGAACAAGCCATATATGTACTTGCTTTTAAGAGCCAAGTCGATGTATTCTCAGCTCCTCTTGCTTTTAGCAGACTATTGTACCATAACATATCTTGTTATAATAAATATTTGTTGTTTTACAATTGAGCTTACAGGAGCCGAACCCAGAATCTCCCGATAGACTTCACTGTTTCGAACACATCTTGGGCTCTCCGTTGACTTTTCAGATATCATGACATCGTCGGCTCTGCTCTAGAGCTGAGCCGAGCCTAGGAGCAAATTCTTAGTTGTATTGAAGCTTCATCATTATTTTTGCACACTAATATAACCCTGAATCTGAAGTGCATCTTGTGGCCTTGCACAAGCAATAATACAAGGTAACAATGCTACGATGTAACATGTAAAATGCATATGTATTCATGTAAAATCATCAAAAAAGTTTGAACAATATAATTTAATGTTCACTAAATGTTCCGAAATATGTTTTAATGCAAACCCTGCTGGTACACAAGGTTCTATCAGATCTCTAACCGTTTATAATAGTCACAAAAACATGACGACGGTAATTTCACCGTAAATGAGACATAAGCAAGCGGAATTGTAAGCTGAATATTAATATTGCAAATTCAACTTTTTCCTTAAGCACGGAATTTATAATTTAAAACAAGTCTTAAAATAAAAAAATTTTAAGCTAAACAAATTAATTTATGTGCGCTATTTTTAACCACTGTATAATACAAAGTGTCTTAAAAGTCATAGATAAGTTTTTTTGCATTTCATTATGCAACATAATTATCTGTTCATTAGGCATATATAATGGCCCTGCGTAGGGTAAATCTAATGTCAAAGTTTGTTATTTTTAAAATATTTTAAACACCTAAACGGACAGGTGACGCATAATCACCATCATTTATGTAACTGACTATGCTACTACATGAAACAAGGCCCTTATGCTTCTAACATTTTGGCAGTCGGCATATATTTTCGTTGCTGTTATAACGGTTAGAGTTCTGAAAGAATCTTGTATGGCAGCAGCATTTCCGTTAAACTTATTTCGGAACACGTAGCGAGCCATAAAATTAAATTGTTAAAACTTTGTTCCACAATTTTACATGAATAAACATATGTATTCACATGTCATATCGTAGCATTGTTAACTTGTCATATATACGTAACTGGCCAAACTTTATTGCCCTTTATTGCCCCAGGTAATAAAATCGGGTAAAACAAGAATTATATACCTTTGGTTGCATTACCAAAAGTAATATTGTAAAACAATGGGGTTCTGCATAGTAGCTGAACTCAAAAATAGGCTTGTACAGTTTTGTTTCTATTTTGTAAGGCCAGGGTACCTTTTACCTAGAAATTATTCGCTGATAATTGCCACTACAATAAATTAAATCCACAATAAAACAGGAAAAATCTGA
Source organism: Trileptium ribeirensis (assembly GCA_030248225.1). Classification (NCBI taxonomy): domain Eukaryota; kingdom Metazoa; phylum Nematoda; class Enoplea; order Enoplida; family Thoracostomopsidae; genus Trileptium; species Trileptium ribeirensis. The sequence goes on from JASANE010001265.1 coordinate 21,114, forward strand.
AAAAAACTAGATTAAAAAAATAATTTTATAGTCTTTAACAGATTTACATTGTATATATAACATGTTAGTAGTGAAATTATGTTTGAAACCTTATGTTGAAAATGAAATGTTTGAAATTATTCTTTCTATTTTCTATTTTATGATAGTTGCACGCTGGCACCAACTGTCGCACCACTAAACAGTCTCACTCGGGCACTCAACAGTCTCATTTCGGCACTCTATGTATTTTATGTGCGTGAATTTTCGAATTTTATTAAAACAGCGGCTTTCTCTGTGTACTCGTTTTATTTTGCCACAAGTGCTTTATATACAGATCACAACACCTATAGCTTTGCATGAGGACATAGCCGTTTCAATTACATAAAAACTCTTGAAAATTCGCAGTTTAAGCGATGTTGACTTTGCTGCGAAAAAGTAAAAGGTCAACATTAGGATCAAAGCGGCGACTTCTAATGTTATATCACTCCTCCTAAAGTGAGACTGGCGGTTGGCTGAGAATGGCATAGAACTATTCAAACGTACACTGATGTATGGTGTTGAAGTTTTTCCCATAACATGCGTCTAAGTTTAAACATATCCAAGTGATATACATGTATACAGATTTAACCATTATATGTATTTATCTATTTTATCTACCATTTTACGGCGCAACGGCTCAGCAATGCCATGTTATAAACTATAATATGCCCTAGTGCTGCCATTATTGCATCTTTAATTTGCGTTTTAGTAGAAACATTTGGCTACAATTTATATAGTGTACGTGATTTTGGTAAATGACATCACGACTAAGACTGGCCTTTATTGGATTAAGTTAGTACATCCGCAAATTTTAGAGTCAAATCTACGTAACTGTTTCTAATACCACAAGTTAGGTTGGCATGCATAGCCAAGGTTCCCACACATATTAATTCCTATGTCACTAGCCTCCCTTTTCGCGTGAACGCTATAATAAAAGGAATATCTTTACTCAAGTTATGCTATTTTGATACCTCGCATGCACGAATGAGCATTACAATATATACGCAGCACTATATTATTTGAATGTAAATTCAAATTTCCAATTTTTTTGAAAACTAAAAATTCGTATCGAAATTAATTATATAGCTTGTTTTTCGATTAACACGATACGCTAAAAGTTAGATTGGGCAATGACTCTCCAAAAACGATTATTATCATCTTGTACCGGATGCGAATAACCGAGAATTCGTCAACATCAATGACCTTATAGGACGGAAATACCCCAGACATACCTATTAGGGATTCGATTGGAGCTTGCTGAACAGTGCTAAACCAATATAGTATATAGCGAGTACGTTTGGTGAAAGTGTTTCGCTATAATAAATCATATGATCAATAATATATCGTTATTGGCTGAGTGTCGGCAACTGATTTTTGTACAACATAAAATGCGACAAACTAGATAAACATTTTTCAGCTGTATTTGCGTTCTTCAATTTCATAATTGCTTTAAAAACAATTCATCGTTTAAAGAGACATTTTCATTTTACTTAGAGGCGTTCACTCACAATACAATCATCGCGTAATACCATCTATATCGAGATTGAAATTTGCGCGTGATACCATATTTGGGCTTTGGCATAATACTAACTAAACTGTAATTACAGCACAGTTCAATACCTTTCGTCTTCGCAAATAATACCATGGGCTGTTATCAATATTACTTATCTTTCCCACCGTTCATCTTCGACCACTATGAATGTAAAGTAGGATATAAATGTAAAGTAGGCTATAAATGTAAAGTAGTAGTCTTGTTCAGTAATTCATTTTCAGTCTCAATTTCTGTCTTTAATTTCAGTCATAGTTCAGCCGTTAACTAAAGACATTTTATTTTGTTTCTATCGTTTGAATTTTATTATTTTCCGTTATAGTTCCATTCGAAAAAGTTTGCATTAAACGAAATGGAAAAGGATTTTTTATTGAAAATTTTATATATTATACAAAAAGCTCGGAGAGAAAAGCCAAATTTTGCCTGAAGTGTATAAATCATAGTTAAAGTTGTACTGGAGCTAAAATTGAAGGAATCTTAGCTGAACTGCTCGACGGTGCTCATAATCACTCAGATCCCAGCGCCGCCGCTGTTATGTTCCAGGCAAGGTTGCTTGACGAGGCGAAAAAGCGGACGAACCCTAGAACTACTTCTCCGCAACTTTACATTACGCTGCGAAATGTTGCTGACCAAACAGGTTTGAGCGAAAAGAGGAGCTAGAATCTCTGCATGCTTTGTCAAGTATGCAATCGTCTATGAATAGAACACTATCAGCAGTTCTGCAAAGAGCACCGATGAATTTGTCTGAGCTTTATGCACAGTTTCTAACAGAGAGCATGCATTTTGATGGTTCATCTTTTCCTATTATCGATAGTGGTTCCGAGGATCAGAAACGTATAATTGTGTTTGGTATTCCTGCGTTTATATGGCCTGGTTGTCTTCCGCACATATATTACATATGGATGGCAATTTCTGGACTGGACTCTCTATTTTTATCAGTTGTTAACAGTGCATATGGATGTTTTTGGGCAAATAGTGCCATTATTTTTTTACATTATTCTCTGATAGATAAAACATGTGGAACTTATCGGCGTTTTTCACCGTTTAAAGCAAATGTTTCTTTAACAGCGGCATTTGTTTAAAAAATTTACGTTGTGTTGTAGTGATTTCGAATCTAGTTTAATTCAGTTTATTAAACCTAAATTCACTGGTGTTGCACGTCGCAACTGCAGCTTTCATTTTGCACCAGCAGTTTACAGGAACCATGTTTCTTAAAACGTGTTTGGCAACCTCGTACGAGGAAAATCCTGAGTTTCGATTGGCAGCCCAACAGTTGATTGGTCTCAGCAACGAGCCAGCAAATCACAAATTTGTGTATTTGAGGCAAGTTTTCTGGGCTTATAGCAGCGATTCTGGGTTTAAAGCATTTGTTGAGGAATATTTATTTCAACATCGTTTCAAAGGTTTGTTTTGCCATTGTGGGAATTTTATTGTGTGGCTGACTGTACTAACAACAGTGTGGAAGCTTGGCACGAAATTATAAAACGTTTTTCAGGTGCCAGATTTTTCATTTTACAGTTTTAATGTCTTATTCGTGAGGGAAAGAAGGTGTTGAACGAAATCTCTATTCGGTCGGCAACAAAAGCGACACCGCGAAGAAATGCGAACTATCAAAAATGTGACGAGCATATTGCTTCATGGATACATTTTCTCTTATCAACATATGCATAATTTGAGTTCGATTGCCTATACAGTTCCTGATCCCAAGGGTTTCCCGCGGTAAATTATGTAAACTACTAAGTAAGTTTACTAACATATCCTATGTATTTCAGGCATATCATATTACATCAAACCAATCGTTTTTATGAATATCAAATAAACTAATAAACCACGAACAACCCATTAAACGAATGGAATGGCTAAAATTTGTATTGTATTGTAAAACTATGCATAAAACAATTACAGTTTAAAATAGAAGCTGAGAGTTATATAACGACATAGTACAGAGCATACGAGAATGCGCGAAAGCCCGTGTGTATTTTGTGTATATGTTTCTTGTATATTGTGTTAAATTGTAATAAACCAAAAAAAAAACTAAGGTGGATTTTGCACGGATTGTGTGATTATAATGCCACATATCTGCAACATACACCTTAAATCCGTATTCGTAACCTTGCCTGGAACCATAAATTGCAGCAGATTGTATTTATAAATATACAGTTAAATTATAGATGGTGTAATAAACAATATTTAACCCCAATTAATTTGACCAGCGTTCTGACATTAGCCTAAGACGCTGGCGAGGCTAAACATGCGTGTTACGTCTACCAAATGGAGATTCCTCATGGAGCAATCCTGAATGGAAAACACCGAATTTATATATATTTGCTACTGCCTAGAATGAAACCATTGGTAAAAACTGATTTCAGCACTCTAGGCTAAATTTTTGAAAGTCATATTTTGTATGGTCTCCAAGCCTTCGAAATTGCATGCGTGATTTATAATTGCCACTGTTAAGTTTGACGTAACAAAACCGATATTTTAATTTGAAATAAATACAAAAAGTGATATACGGGTTCTCTTTGCGCGTACATTTTGATTATGGCCTCAGAACAGAAACAACTAGGCTATTTTGTAGCTGTTCTCAAATTCCAGCCATCCTTGAAATTGGGACGAGTAAGAATATACGGTTAAATATTCAATGAAAATAGGATAATTTGACATTTAAAAGTAGTTTCTTTGGATTTCGCAGCACCAGATATTCTTTAAAAATTCAAAGAAACATTGCTTGAAATTTCAAAGATATACCTTTTAAAGAATTATTTTAAATATCACAAAAACTATTTTGAGTGTACGGTATGCCATAAACTAAGTTTTACACACCACTTTTTAGTTTATAAAGGTTACGGTACAACACTGTACACTACAGAGGTTAATGTTGAAATAATTTACGATAAAAATTGTTAAAATAAAGCTGGTGTAGATGGATTGTGGTCAGTTATATCTGCAGCAGCAAGTACATTAGTGGCAGCAACTGTATATGTTCTGCTCGGTTTTCTGGTTAAGAACTGTTGCTAATGAATGAATCTGGATGACCTGCCTTGCAATAGTTCACTCACAACGTGCCCAATACGTAGTAGTTTCAGCGTTATTAATCAATATTTGGAATTTGTTTAGTGTCTGGATAAATAAACAGCTGGGTCTTTTTTTCGTATGACTACGCTTAGAAAATACGCTAACTGCGCCATGCAATACATATTTGGTAAAAAGTCTACTTACCTTTCACAAGTGTCATGAGGTCACGATCATCTTGCAGGTAGCCCGGATTTGTTAACACTGTCCGAATTGAGGAATGACGTTTTTTATTCATATCAACATGTTTTATACGACTTCTAGGATCATTAAGCCACATGGTTCCAACTGAGAATGGATTCAGAATTGTTAAGGTTACTAATAAGCCACCATTTTCTATCATATTGCTGCTTGCTAATTTCAGCATGTCTATTGTCTGAAATATATGAGACTTGTGCGTTATTTTCGATGCTATAACAACACAAAATGCATTAATATTGCAACATTCTAATGTTGGGTTTTCCCTAAGTACTACAAATTATTCCGCAAAACCTATACTTTATTCGTGTATTGCCAATTATGCTTATTATTTAAGATTAAAACGCCTCAAATGGATTGTGATAGATACACCATCAAATGACATGGAGTATACAATTCTAAGCATAGCAATAAAATATAGATTTTAACGTTTCAATACAACTAGCTCTATTAACTTAAGGGTCTTTTCCGTTAGCCCCCCCTTTTCCGTTATTCAAAAATTTACACAAATGTGGACCATTGGACTCAGCTGGGTCAGGCGGTTTAGAAAATGCCCCATAGGACCGATTTTTTTACATTTCTTTTAGGTTACCAAAAGCCAAAAATTTTCTTAACAAATGCACATATTTACCATACGAACTGCTTTGACAAGCAACGTCCAAATTCGCTGCATCGATTCATTGGTTAATGATCTAGGTTTGGCTTAGAATTAGGGCTTAGGACTTCGTGTCCCATAAATGCGCATGGACAAAATAATTAAAAATCTTTAATGCTTATTATGTCATTTGGTTGTTGCACTGAAACGCTAAATTTTATAACGCTTTCCATTTATATGCGTCACCAGCGTTCCACTCGTAGACATGCAGTTACAATAATGTAGCTAGAAGCCGAACCTCTCAGTGAAAAGGCTTGTATTAAAAAGCAATGTTGCGGACAACCAATAAAAAATTGGTTATAAAGTTACATGGAACATTCAAAATGTTGTTAAAAATTTATAGGACGAAATCTTGCTAAGCTCGCAGCCTGTAAACCATTGAAATATACGACTTAACAGCCGAAGTAAAATCAACAAATATTTTAAACTCAAATGAGCATTAGATTCTTGAACAATTAAGGTACCTTCATTAGATAACGGGACAAAGGACCGAAATAATGGGACCGTAAAACAAACTTATCCTGCCTCTTATTTGCGCCTAGGGCGTTTGCAGGATTTACCTTTAAGGCAACAAAAAATTTATTAAATTTCGAGGTTTGATATGCTCCATAAACTTAAACTTCGAAACCGCTGTGGACATTATGTCGTTAGCCCCCAATGTAGGATTGCCCGTGATCTGCGTTAATCTAGTGAATTTCGGGCATATAAAACTCTCGAAAATCATTCATAAATAATAAACTGTAATTTTAGGATAAAACAGCTTCCTGTAAATAAATGCGACATGTGCCTCGTCACATGTTACAAAAATTCGATATGTTTCTTTGCACAAATAAAGATTTTTATGTTTAACAGCTGTAAAAAGACTCATACTATTCACTTTAAGCTCACTTCTTGGTCGTAGTTAAAAACTTTTATGAGATCTTCATAGCCGGATAAGCCAAATGGGTAGACTTCAACTAATAAATTTGGACTGTAATGTACTTCAGTTCGAAGAATTGCTGCAGCAAACACTTGCGGGATTGACAGAATTCCTAGAACTAGACGATAAATTCACAAAACTTGCATCGACAAATAAGTTGCTCAGACTGTATACTATACAAAAATTTAGAATCACCCAATACGAGCAGCTTCAGAACAACTTTCCAACAACAAAATGAATAAGCGGAAATGTTGGAACATATATGCAATTATAGCTAAAATGTTGAAGATGCGTCGCCTTAGGGTGTATAGATGATTTCGAGAGTGGGAAGGAGATTTTCAGGGGGCGTAAATTTTCTGAAATTTTTAACAACTCGAATTTTTCTAGCTATGTTTGTTAAGTTGCGACAAATGATTCATAATAATTTTTTAACAATTTTACTCCACGTTATACCACATCTTACCCTATTTTTTCCAATTTTCTCATTTGTCTAGAATTTTCGGCGCGCCCGCGGTACCCGGGGAGGGGGGTGGGGCGGAGTTTTCAGGAGAGGACGTATATGTAGCTTGGTGGTCCGATTATTAGACACATCAACACTTGTGATTTATAGGATATGTGTCCATAGGGGTGGGGTAAGGGTGTTACTCCACCAAATGTCGAAGTCCACAAAGCCACATTCCCTCCATCCCACGCGCTGCAGGCCCACGGAAAATTTTGAGAAATTTCACAAAAACGAACAAATTTTGTACAAAACTGGCACAATTTAGAAACAAAAAACTTATGAAAACTTTGAGCAACTCCTCCCAACCAGGACATTGGACACTCCCCCACCCCCGTGCCGAACCATCTATCCCTTGATGCGATATACCTTGGATAAGTTTTACAGGTACTGTCTTGTTACTCCTCAGCTTATATTGGGTGAACATGCTACTCAAAACAGTGACTGTGTAAATTCAAGAGTGCACGATAGACCATTGGAGAAGTGCGTAACAATCATGTCACACTATGTAATATGTCTTGTGAGACAATTCAGTCTCGACTTCATCTATCTAACTTCTAGGAACAAACACAAGTTACCTACTTTTGACTATCACTCCCGCCATCAAACATCCGCCCTGTCCCTGCCTATTCCGAAAGTCAATCCTGTCCACACCGGGAAAACAAAAGCTGGAAATTTGACTTCACGCCTAAAGGTTCGACAAATGACACAAAAAATCGGCCGCTGTCATCCCGTAACCTACACTCGTCTTCAAGATTCATAATAGACTTGGTAATATGCTCTCGAAAGTCATCTAACTGTACTTGCAGTCGACCTCTTACATTGGAACAACAAATAAACTACTCATCGTCACGCGAGAAATGCCATTGCGGATGTATTTTATTTCGATCATATTGGCTCCATGCATTTCATACATGCTCGAGGTCCCGCGGGGTGGGTAATTGCGCCTTCGGTTGGGGGTCTTCGGTCCCTCAGTGGTCAGCTGGTCCTAGCCGGGAAGGGGGATGGGGGTTGGGCGCTCTGCGGCGCCGATGGGAGGGGGAGGGCTTGGACGAGCTGTGAGAGAGGTAGGGTGAGAGCTTCGCCCCGACGGGGAGTGGACTAAACCGCAAAAGGGAAAAAGCCTCCTACCCTCTTATGAGTACGTTTGATCCATTTCCATGATCAAGCGACTCTTCGTTCCTAATCGCAGCTAAATCACTAACCTACGGAATAGCAAAGGAAAACGAAACTAAAATAGCAAGATATTTTACAACTATAGCTGTAGCCAGGTTTAAACACATTCTCCGTTTTGTTGAACTGCACAAACCAGCTTAGGGCTGTACAAACCAGTTAGCGATGAAAGCATTTTATGCAGCATTGTATAACTCTAGTGATGAAAACATTAACCTTTGTATTTCACAAAGCAGTCCACAAAACTATTAATTATGAATATTGGGCAATAATTTTACCTTGTCCATTGGCAAAATAATCCATAAATTCGCTAATGTCTTGCATACGTGACTTAAGTGTATCCATAAACAGCGGTTGCACTTGTATAAACAAATTGACAGAAACACGGTCTCGAAGAGTGCCTCCGACTGGAAGATTTTGGATAACAGGGATCTGTTGAAAGAGTTTTGTTAAAAAATTAACATGTATTTAATACAAGTATGGTATACATTGATAAATGTATCATGAAGAAGTAATAATATAAACTGTTCCGGCAGATATCTTAGCGATCGACGGGGTTCGAACTGGGCATTCTAGTTAACAAAAATTACTCTCTATCACAAGGCATTTAGACTCTTCATAGCTCCACTGTGCATGCTTCGAAGCGTTACAAATTTGTCAAACTACACGCTTTGCTGGGGCCATTGGATTTCACATTGCGGTTAATTGTTGGCTAGCCGCCAGAACAAAGTATAGTAATACCTATTCTATAACACTACAACAGATAGCTAGTAACCCCGCAGAATGCATACTCCTTTTAGTTGCAAAATCTAATCGGTCTGATTATTGCACAGATACCGATGATAAAAGCAACTTTCAAACCAATTTATTTTAGCCCAGAAAATCTTTTTACGCCATATTCCGAAAACACTTGAAGTGTGGTTAAAGTTAACAGTAACCGCCTGTCGCAATAAAGGAAGACGATCTGTGCAAATTTGAGTTAAATATTCTAAAGCAAGAAGTAACACTAAATTATGCACGGATTCTGGTCCACAATAATTTTTTTTCTCTCTGCTCCGTAGTTGCTGCAATCTTAGGGAAATATTGACGCTATGGTGTATAGCCTAAATGTAAACTGGTCAACAAGTTAAACCATTACCGATAATCAGTCCTAAGTTTTAGCAACGGCGGCAATGTTTGCGGTGTTTTTTAACACAAAATTGTTGTTTTCGCTCCATGATACAATTGAGATAGGTATATTGGTTAGACATATCTGTGGGTGCAATATCTCTTATCAGTTGTACTGTAAAATTTTTTTATACATTTCTTTAGAAGTTTAACTAGTGTATATTATACTATGCTGCAGACGAAAACAACAGAATTCGATTTGATGTTGCTCAAAGCAGTGGAAGTTTTCAGTCTGCTCTAGGAAAAGCATTGATACAGATAAATAACTTTACCATTGTGGGCAGACCATTAACCACATGTAATGGTAAAGAATTATCCACTCATCTGTCCATGAGCTATAGCCACTATTGTGATAAACCTGTGCATAGAGCAGTAATCAAGAAACAAGATAATATATATATTACAGCAAAATAATTTTATTTAGTCACGAAAACAAGTTTTTTAATGTTTTCAAGTGGTATGGAAGTTTTCTGAAGAAGTTATTGGTCTCATGCAATAGGTAATTTAAGGCTTGGCATATATACAAAATATTTATAGATCATCACGGAGTACTACGGCTAAAAGTTGGAAAATCCCGAAGACGCTATCGAAATAATTAATGGTTGTAAATATCTACTTGGTAATTCAATGGTGAACAGAAAGACTATACATTAAAAATGGAGTAAAGAGGTTTGATAGCATAATTCGTTGGAAATAGGAACTGGTGATTCGATTAGTTAAATGCAAGACAGATGCAATCATTAAATTCTGTTTGCTGATAATGGCTTTCTACTCGAGCTCCGAAACTTGGAATGCATTTCATTATTCAAATGGCAAAACAATTTGCAGACATAACGCTCTCGGTTGCCTGAAAATAATATAAGTATTGCTGTTCTTTAAAAAATTTCAGTAAATGCTCTAATTTACATCTCATTTCAATCAACGGTCATCGCAAGATCACTACAACTTTATCACTAGCGCTCACAAGATAAGAGCAATCATTTACCTTGGCATATAGCAAAAATAGTGCAAATTTGTATAAGATGAGTTACATTTTAATTTTTAATTTTAAATTGGCATATATAAAAATAATTTGATTTTATATAAGCGGTGTAGATAATTATAATTAACCCTTTACTTCATGAATTAGTTTGAATTTCGACTAGCGTTAAACAAGTTTTGCAGACACGACGACTCGAACCCGAGCCGTTTCTATTACAGTTGTGCTCGTCAACCACTGATTTATGACGACGCTGTTGCTCGAATTCTTAAGGCTCCTCGCAACACAAGCGAATAACAACATGCAGCCAAACCACGCTACGCAACAAACGGAGTTGATGGACTGCTTCGGGTAGTACTGTTGCACCAGAGCAACTATATGTGTTAAATGTTGATAATTATACAAAGTGTCAGCAAGTGATGAAATCCCAACTATCATCAAACGAACAAAACACACTGCCCATTACAAACTTAACCAGGAAATTAATAAGCTTTGAACGCAAAGACAGCATATATTCAATGAAAATTAAGCAGTGGAATTTTAAAACATTGCCGTTTAAATTTTTCGCAAAATTCGCAAATCCATTTGGAATAACTATATACATTTGAAAGGCACCGCAAATTTTAAAATTACATGACTGTCGACTGAGTTCTACATTTGGAGGGCAAAGAAATCGGCATGATCACAGTTTTGGAAATAAAGCCGTCTTTGAAAGCAACGGAACTTATTTTAGTGTTAACGTATTTGTTAAGTGTGAATCAAGCTTTTACTTTTTTACATAACACACGCACTGGCTGCTGGAAAAGAACTGAAATTTGTTCAAATATGATCTAAAATTAGCATTAAATGGTTACGAATGTTCAATAGGAAAAAGATTAAAAATGACACTAGATAAAATCTTCATTTATATTGTCGTAACTTTAATTTTTACGTATATCAGCTTCAAAGAATGATTCTTATTTTTCGTTCGTGAACGGAAAATACTAGACTAAAAAGAATGATCGCGTACCACAGACGTCAGTCACATTTACGAAAAGTATATTCCAATAAAACTAGTTAAGCAGTCTGATAGCTGCATACGTTGCAACTGATATTTTCATGCTCTATAACGTAGACTTCTAAAATGGACGGTTTTAGTCAAAATAGCACAAGGTTCAAATCTAAAATACTGGCAATAAGTAGTGCAAACTAGAACACATAGAAATGTACATTTTGAGCTGTTGCCGAAACAATCCCATGTTCCATTGTCGAAATATGTTGTTACAAGTGTATATCAGCAAGTATTTGAATCTGGACCTAGTATTAGTATGTGACATTTAAATAACATCAGATGGCCCAACTACAAACGGTAATTGGAAATAATAGAAAAGGTATGACATTTGTTCGTAACTTAAACATTTGTATAAACTCGTTGTTATCGCTATTTATTCATTGTAGTGTACGTTATACTTAGGGAAAATGACGAATAGCTAAACACTCACGCCGATTCCATCTAAATACACTTCCGGTCCAATGCCAGACTGCAGCAAAATCTGAGCAGATCCTATGGCTCCAGCGCATAATATGACTTCCCTTCCAGCACGAGCTTGTCGCAAGACTCCGTGCTGATCAACGAATTCCACGCCTGCCACAGCTTGCCGATTATTGTCATATTTTAGCTAGAAGTTATAAAATATAAGATGAAATCACACCTCTAAACAGTTTGCTTGTGGAGAATCTACATTTTATTCATAGTTCAAATCAATTAATGCACGAATACAAGAGAGTGCAACTCAACTATCCAAGTAGTGAACACGTGGACTTTTATGTGCGGCAACTACTTGCCGAAGCATGCTAACCCATCTGTAATTAAACGTACACCTATACTGCATTGAGAGCTTAACGGAACAGAAAACACAACTTTGAAGAAAAATTAGAAATTTCTAAATATTGCAGCAATGTTCACCTTAGACTGTTGCAGACAATATATGTCAACGCTGGGATATATGTGAGGTTATTGCAACAACAGCTGGAGAAAATTTTATTAAATTAGGCGAACGCTTACTTAACGATCTGAGCATGTGCTATTAAGGTTTAGTCTTTTGAGAATGGTATATATCGAGAATGGTACAACCTCCATTTTTAATCAACTCATCTATAATTTGACCATGTGTTTAATCTGACGAACAAAATCTGCAATTGCCTTGATGTTTCCTTTCCACCGGGGTCAAATTTACCTTTAGACGCATAAGGACAGCGTCCACTGTACCTTTCTGGGTATATACTAAGCCTAATCTAGCGTGGATCTTATATGTGGCTGTACTAAACGTAAAAAACATTTACGATAAGATGAGTGCTCGTGGAACTACATAACGCGTCTCGTGTAACAAAAATTAATTCAAGTGAACTGTGATCCAGTAGTGCTATCCAGGTACATTTCGACGCCTTAGCATGGACTGTTGTGACTGTTAGCTAGAGTCCAGCTCCACCATGTGAGGTGCTACCTTAGTCATTCATATATATAGAAGTATTTCTCGGGACGGACATGTAGGTCGAGCCCAAAAGCCTACAAAATTGGTCAACCATGTATGTATTTATTTAAACTCATGGTTAATACAAGCGCGCACATATCCGTGCAGTGGTTGTGATATAGTTATCCGCCGCTAGATTTTTCGATTGCACTGCGTCTTACCCCCTAGATTTTTAACGTCTGCAGCTTTGTACATAGCCTAGCCATAGTTAAGCTATGTCAAATTCCAATTAAGAAAGTATATTTTGGTGCGTTACATAAGAAAGACCACATGCACACGCTTGCCGTAAATAATGGGCCGGGGGTAGCCGGGTTCTCAGGAAGATCAGCCGTCTGCCTTCCCCCCGGAGTGATCAGCGGTCATCGGGGCCTTCGGCTGTTTTCCTGCGGCGTGACCAGGGGGCGGGTGGGGGACGATCGGTGCTTCGCAAACAGTGCGTAGGGACCCGACGCATCAGGTATATTACCCATACCCCTTGTGATAATATTTGATATAAAGCCAATTGACTTTATCCTGGAGTCACTTTTGTCGGGGCGCCTGTAGCTAATCCGCACTAATATATTTTTGCTTCAGCTAACCGTCTCAGAACAACATCAATTTTATTTCCGACAAGCCCTAGAACACGGATTTAAAGTGTGGACATTTTAATAATCTGTCTGAAACTGATAAACTAAGCCAATGGTGTAGTCAGGGGTCCACGGGGGACGTCAACGTCGAAGTATCAATGCCCCTTGTAAGATAGGAGAACAATGAAGTCTGCAGTTATGTGTGAACGTAGAGTTAAACTGTGCCTCCCTACCACGTTCAGTGCCGCTATGCGGAGAAGATTATGCCTACGTTGTTGAACTACACGTATGCAGCGTTACTGCATTGGATGGTTAATTTACACGTTAGAGGTTAAACTTATTAAGCTAGGAGGAACCTATTAGCTTTTATTGTCACATCAGCTGTATGCAGGTAATGCAATTATTTATAAATGCCTGAATTTACGCATATGCAATTATATTTTCGTACTGTCGCGTGGTGTTTAGCTAACGCCTCTTGTAACCTAAAGCTACTAATAAAATGAAACAAGAATGCACGAATTTACAGTCTTGCCAAGCTGGGGATTTTAAACATATATAGGGAATTCGAGACGGTGAGCGTACATAAAAAAATTATGTTCTTCACTACTACCATTTCTGAAAATTTGAAAACAATTCCTGGACAATGAGGTCTCATGGTTATTTCAAAATATGCTACACTTATTTAAGCATATGTAAAAATAGCTTCTGTTCCCTTTCTGATTCAAGATTTAACAATTATGGATGCAATGGGCAAAGAGTTGTTCCACATAATAATTTTCTAACCTAAAGTATACTTTAAATTGAATTGCAACAAACTGCATAAATTAAAAAATGAATAAATTACGCGAAATCTTACCTTAACTACTTCAGCACCGGTTAAAACTATCAGATTTGACGGGGCATCCATTAGAAATTTTGAGGATGTTTCTCGAAATCCGTCTTTAGATATACCTATAGAAACATTTTAACATGTTAATACGTAGCAGCAGAGATTCATGAAAAAATTAATCGAAGAGTATGTCTCTTGGTTATACAAATAAACGTTACCGTTTTTATAGTTACACTCCAAGGAAGTACAGGTACCCCAGGTTCTCTGGGGGTGTGGGCTACCTTTTCTATGTTTCTTGTGACGGTACCAACTTCCAGGACGACAACTAAAAGGAAACAAGAGTACGAATGCCAGTGAGCGAATATTGAAATTTGTGACCGTATCTCATTGCCTGCTGGCGTCCTGAGAAACTTGATGGGTTAGCCGATAATGCGCGGAGAACCTTGCGGGCGTTTCCATGTTATATATTCCTTGTGGAATGTGAATGATCAGAGATTTTTTAGGGAAGGAATGCGACTGAGTGTCACAATCTTAAATAATTTTCATAATGACTCTTAATAGCAAATTTCTAACAAATTTATTAATCACATCAAGAGTGATAGTCACTCTTCCGAATAGACACCACGACCAGGTCTGGCTTGGTCTTGTCACAGATCGTCAAATAAAATTCGGGTCCAGCGATGAACCCAAAATGCCGTCGTATATCTTGTCGTATCTGTGTGCAGTGCAAATTTTTGAACTATCCAAAAGTAAGACATAGTCAATGAGAATACTCACGTCGTGTAATACATCCACTATAAGTATATGCTGCACAAACAACATTGGACCGGGAACACAGATATTTACACATCTTTTACTGCTTTTATACCGGATATTTTATTCTGCACATACAGAAGATGTATCATGAAAGACACCAGTCGGGTGGGGTCTAAAAATTAGGACCCCATGAGACCTATACTACAGAAAAGCGTGACATTCTTCCTATTTTCTATACTATAAATAGCGGAAGCGCCTGGGTTGTATTCGCCTTTATCCCACCCACCCCCCCCCTCCCGCAAGTTTATGACGGCGATCCTTTTCGCCCTTACTCCCCTGCGCTGTATATGATTTTTATAGTGGGTCATAAGCACAACTAAGCCACCCATGTTCTTGGAATCACTACATTTAGATCCAAGGCTCTTGGACCACCACATCTAAATCTCTGTGCCAGAGTTGCTAATTTCAATTTATTTGTGCTCAGAAATGCGTGTAATGTAAGAATTAGTTTATTTGGATAGACTGCAAACCCTACTTAGAACAATATACCTTTTAAATCTTCAAGATCGATTTGTGATGAATGCCTCGTGCACCGATATTACAAACTTTTGCTCACTGCCTCTGGAATAAGAGTTAATCCCATTGAGACACATCTTGATTTTACTGTTCAGGTCCCAGTAAACCGTGAGTCGTCAAAATAAATTATTGAACTGCCATTAAAAAACAAAAAAAAAAAAACATCACTGATGATTTCGGATGGAAAAGATTTGACTATTCCTGATTTAACCTTTAGGTTTGCGCTTCTGCCTGCACACAGTGGTTTATAAATTCCAAATATATAATTTGAGCCATTGAACTTTAGGGCGTGAAATATTTTTTGTTTTGTTCTAGAGTAATTTAAAAATTGTCAAGCCTCTCAATGATGAAATGCTAAATCTGTATTTGTTAAAATACTTATGCCGAACTATAGTCAAATATGTTAAAAATCAAAACAGTTTTAGTTCAGTGTATGTACATGCTTTTGGAGATACAAAATTGCAGTGGATGTTGGTATAATTACACCTTTTACCGCTATTCTACTATCGTGGTCCAATCAGATTTGAATAAATGTCTTGCCACATTTAGTATGCTGCTGCTACATACTGCTCCAATAGAAAATACGCCACAAAAGCTAAAGTCAAATGGACTAAATAATAGAAATATCCCATTAAGCGACATTAAAGTTAATCTGACTTTTGAGACGATGTATACAGCTGTAGCTGTCATGGCGAAAATAGCTTAAGTATATATGAAGATATTCCATTTTGTCACAGAATGTGTTAATTCTTGGAGAGGTAAATAAATAAAACTTGCATGCAACTTAAAAGTTTGAGTTCCCCAACGGAAATATTTCTTGAGTATTAATTTAGGTACGCTTTCGTTACGGTCATGGATCTCATTGAAAATTTTTCAGTACACCATTGTTGTGCCTCCAAATCATATCAAGGTCGCTTTGGTAGAATTGAGAGCTTAATATATCGCAGGTCCTTAGTATTAGCTAGTGTTCTCCATTTCAGGTATTTTTTGCATAACGTTCCAGTGTTACTGCCCAATATATTGCATGTTTCAGATTTTATTTTGCTGGCATTCATGTCGCTGACATGCTGCGGTGTGTTTTTCTATCGCCATTGTAGCAAATTTCTCGGTTTATGCTCGAATGTTTTGACTACATTAGAAATTTGCAGCCGTTTCGATATTTGATGTTGCTGAAGATATGCAAGTGGTGTGAAGGCTCGTAAAAGTTGTTAAATGCGGCACATGGCTTTCTGACGCTAATAACGATATATTCTATTTTAAAATGTTCACATAAAATTGCGCAATTTATTTGTTGCAGTTTGCCTGTTTCCGATGAATTTATTGTAATAATTTTGAGAATGCCAACTTAATTGTAGTATTTCGTGAATAGAAAACTACCCGTGTTGCTGTGAACTTGTAGCATCGAATGATTTTAATAAGCCGCCGCCATCGCTGTTTTTGCAAGTTGTTTTTTGCACGCAAATTTAAAACCTGCTAACTACCATGTTTGTTAGTTTTATGATCCGGCCTAAAATATGCGAGCCAAGCTGTTGTGAGAGTAGTGTTGCAACGCAGAAGTTATGATCACAATTTAATAACCCCTATCGATGTTTAAAGCCTAGCACAATTTCCAGCTTACGGTAGTACAAATCAATACTTGCTAGCCCTGTCTCCATCGACTTTTAGTCTAAATATAGTGGTGTTAGCCTCCGGTAGGAATAAGCAACTTTAAAGGATTGAACGGCGGCACCAAAAATTCAATTGATTAGATGAATCTGTTTCCTCCTGTGTTTGGTTACAAACTTTTTTGCAGTTCAAATAAATGGGATATTAGGAGAATTGTTATGAAGTTTGTATGCGAATTTCTGCTGATTACTTTGCCATCTATTCATTTTCTTTGTATTTTAACAGGAATAATAAAATTAGACGAGCGGATAAAATGTTACGTCACATAATAATTGTTGAACCTGTGAGAAAAAAATTTATAAATTAGTACCTCTTTCTCAGTCTTGCGACAACGTTAACCGTGAGTGTAACGACGTGGCAGCATGAATTATAGAAATTGGCTAAATTTGATGTCCCGTCACCAGCAGATGATCGCTGCCAAATCACGATTTTAAAAAAATACGGTCGGCGCGAAGATTTAGACAGGAGTAAACATATCACCGCTCAGAGCGCTAGATCTCTATAAGGATTTCGGTATGTTTTTACCACGGTAGTAGAACGGAGAGCAGCAGGCGACCGGGGGTGGAGTTAGGTTTATGCTCTGGCAGGCCGCCGACTAGATGATAGCTGAACTTTAATGTTTACCCAATAACTGGCGGCTAGATACCATTTTTTGTGATAAAGATAGAGGATTTTGGTATCCCAAGTGAATAATCGAAATCCTGCACGGACCGCTGGGGGTTGGTGACCCCAGTTTGCGATGAAATAGTATGAGACCCCGTGGAGGTGTGGGCCCCATAAAATTCGGGGATTTTTGTTGACTTTGATTTCGGTTTATGGGTTAGAAAAATAAATGGGAATCCTTAAGTGCTTACGGATAAGAGGCGTGGCCCCAAATGCACGATTTGAAACCCCTGGTATGCCTCGGCAATAGTTTTGTCAACCAAATTTTGCCCAGCTCGGATAAAACTCAAAAATCTTAGAATTTAGGCTTTCCTTAGAGAAGATGGATTTGTGACCAAATCCAACATGATATATCCGATATACATAGTTATGCACACTTCCACAATTACTTGATCTGTATGCCAGGATAAGTCTTTTCGAAACCTAAAACGTAGCAAAATGTCTCCATCCACATTTGCCGAAAATTCTGACCGGTACCCCGTACCCATCAAAAACACACACTCCACACAATACGCTCTACAACACATCGAGTACCACACAGTAGTATGAGTACGATAGGTATACGCACCGGGATCAGCATTAGGGTGCCGAAATCACGTAAGCGAGAATCCGAATTGTGAAAATCCCTGACCATTGTCCCTGACCCATGCGAATGTGTATACTTCCTCTCAATAACATACTATGATATTACTGCACATGTGACAATTTCAGATCGACCGGACAATACAAGTTGGGGTCGTAAAATCTCCATTTACCGTGCGAAAATCACCCCGCACACCTCGGGCGGAAGGTGCGTGGTTTTACATATATATGAGGATATAGTATATTTTATAACGACAATGAATTATTCGCAAATTAACACCAGAATCACGCTTCCCCGATGTCCGGTCATCCATCATGTTTAAATTTCCCCCTGCCAACCAAAGTATTTGCTGTCCTTTAAAATTTCCTAAAAATGTCCGGCTGTTACATGATAGCAGTCAAGACTATTGCCACCAACAGAGTAACAGTGGTTACAACTATAGCGGTCACCTTGTTCAGTGAATGCACGCATCTATCCGTGAACGCTGCGTACGTTGCATCAATAGCTTGATAAGGCTCGCCTAAAATGTAATCTGAAGAGATTCGAGCACAAACCAATCCACTGGTTGACCCCAATCCGATGCCGATATACGTACAGCTACCAACGTCCAGGTCATGTGAAAAACTGTCGTACCTGCAAGACTCGTACCCCTGTAAGCGCCGTGCCGCTCGGCCCCCCCCCCCCCGAGGCCTTGTACCTTCGAGGTCCAGTCCCCCTTTGGGACCGCATTCCGCACATCGTGGCACCGTACCCCAGGCCCCTGAATCCCCGTTCCCCCTCCCCGTGTCCGCCCGAGGTTCCAGGGCTGCCGAGGAAATGGGTTTTCATTCTCATCCCATTCCCACGGAAGTATCCGTGGGAAATAGCATGGGAATTCGCACGAGAATAAAATTAAAATCTTTGTTGGTTAACGGTGAACTAAGTTCACTGCATGAGTATTAATCGTACATACCCTGCATCCCCATCGCTATAGGGTCCGCGCCCGATAGCCTAATAAAACCAGCTACGGCCCCAAAAACCCTCTGCCTGATACACTATTTTTCTGGTTCCAGAAGAAATTGGGGTGTCACATATACACTATTCTCTGATAAAACATTAGGCCAAATGCACACATTACTTCGGCTGGTGGTCAGATACACAACAATCAAGATACACACGAATCTCTTGCAAAAAACGCTTCGGCATTCAAAATCATCGCTACTATATGCTGCAACCATTATCTAACCACTATTATACATATAACCATTATCTAGCCACTATTATACATATCACTGTTAATAAAACACTTTAGTCACTTGAAACAAGGATCAGTTGCAGCAGTGGTGCGCATCGTTAGCAAAGGCGTTAAACAATTCTGCGAACTGTTTGGCCGCTTCCGTTAAAATGTGATATCTATCGCCTGCAAACACTTCCAACTTTCCGTCGTTACCATTGAATTAAAAAGCCGTTAAGTCCAGAAATATAAAGTTGTTGAGCTGTTCATTTAAACTTTCAAATGTCGGGTTTAATTTGTATGCGGCAGCACCGTCCCTATTAAATTGCCAAAATCATTCTGGCACATTTGGTTGCACTAGGCGAAGCTTCGATTTCTTGTATCGAAACTACGGTGGAAACGATGTTGATACTTGAACAAATATTACCTTTGGATTGTTGCTCGACGGACGTTGGTTATAGTTTTCTCTATATATATTTGGCGGCGGTGTAACAATTTCGCGGTACACATTGCTGTCTACTCTTTCCAGGTTGAGTAGAAACAAAACTCGAAGGTTTCGCAAGATTGTTCAGGCCTGCGTAAATAAAAATGAGTTGGCAATCATCAGTATATTTGACTAATACGTTTGGGCTCTAGTTCACCCATATTTCTTGAAGTTTGCCACCTGATACAAAACGATAAGCCATATGAGCTTTAATCTTTCGTACATTAGAGTCTCTGTAAAGTACGGCTTGCTTAGACATGTAGTATATTATTACCAAAGTGACTGAATGCAAAACAGCGTAATTTCAACACTTGTAAAGCTTTTAAGCACTAATAATGCGTATCAAAAATTATATCTTGATACCCGTATGCAAAAAACGACGCAAAAAGAATTTCGTTTTATAATTGTTACCATTATTTCAATTGTTTAATCTATCCCACACCCACTTTACTTATTTCTAAACTTAGGATTTTCACTATAATTTAGTAACATACAATCACAGAAATGGCGGAGTTTTTTGATGCTAAAAAATACAGCACAAAACATGTTAAAGGCTAGCACTTCACAAGTTAGTTGATATTCCACGTAACCTTATTTCTATTTAGCTTGCAAATTTTGTTAATTCCTTTTCTTATGGTATAAAAAATTGGAGGAAAGTGAATTAACCAGAGTGGTGTTAGCGGTGTAACTGATCATCAAAAATCTTGCTCCAAAGCGCAAAAATCAACAGTAATTAAGGCGTTCGAAGCGACTGCGTTGAAGGCACAGACTAGAACACCCTGCCCGAAGTGGCTAAGAAGCAAAATGGCGTGATCATGTTGTGAAACCAGTTTCGGAGCATCCAATGGTTTCCGTTAACGCAATAACAAAAATTGCCGGCATAAGTCTAATATCGGGGCCCAAGAAATGAAAAAAATTTTTTGCTCCGATTTGCCTAAAATTTTGCATACGGGGGTTTTCCAGTATGGGGAATTCATTTTTGATACTTTTAGCGAAAAAAAATTTTTTGACCAAAAAAATTTTTTTGACCCAAAAAATTTTGAAAAAATTTTTTTTTGCCGAAATTCACCCAAAACCATTTTTTGATGCCAACAGAAAAATCAACATATTCAACTTACTTTTTGGATTTGATGCAGTGCAGCTTGGTGAGCGCAACTAAGCAGCATCTCTTAAATTTCGTCGAGAGTCTTTATTTTTTTCTCACGCTTGCTATCTGGCTTTGTAATTGTTGCCTCGTCTTCTCACATTTCGTTTACTTTTTCTCACGGTCAAATACAAGCAGATTGAATTCCTCGTAAACGTGGCGCACAATACGGTTATTGATTACATGCAGTACCTCCGTGATATCTGTAGCTGGAAGCTTTTGCAAGATCCAGTTCGCCTTGGCGGTCCCGGGGCTGTCTGCCAAATAGACGAGAGCGTCATGGTCAAACGGAAATACAACCGCGGCAGACTGCAGCGTGAACGATGGGTCTTCGGCATATATGATGTCCTTGTAAAGGAGGGCTATTTGTGCTTTGTCGACGACCGTTCTGCAGCAACCCTGCTACCGATTGTCCAACGAGTCATCGCGCCGGGCTCTACGGTGCACTCAGATGAGTGGCGCGCTTATAATGGTCTCAACGGTTTGGGGTACTTCCACGAAACCGTTAACCATTCGCACCACTTTGTTGATCCGCTTACGGGGGCGCATACAAACCATGTTGAATGCATGTGGCGGATCGCAAAACAGAAATTCAAAGCAATGTACGGCACAACTGACGCGATGGTCCCCAGCCACTTGGATGAATTCATGTGGCGCCAACGCTACGGTCGAACATATTCAACTTGCATTCCTCAACATGCTGCGTCATATTGCAGAGAGGAATCCCTGCAATTAGCTAAGACAGCCAGCAACGCAGCGCCCAGTGGGTGGTAGGACGGGGTATGGGGCGGAAACTCCGCCAAGCAAAGATTTGCTTGACTGTCCCAAGCCAGCAAAAGGAGGAGGGACGCCCGAATTCCAGCTCTATGTTCGCAAAGTGTATTATGAAGAAGGACTCTCGACGAAATTTAAGAGATGCTGCTTAGTTGCGCTCACCAAGCTGCACTGCATCAAATCCAAAAAGTAAGTTGAATATGTTGATTTTTCTGTTGGCATCAAAAAATGGTTTTGGGTGAATTTCGGCAAAAAAAATTTTTTTCAAAATTTTTTGGGTCAAAAAAAATTTTTTTGGTCAAAAAATTTTTTTTCGCTAAAAGTGTCAAAAATGAATTCCCCATACTGGAAAACCCCCGTATGCAAAATTTTAGGCAAATCGGAGCAAAAAATTTTTTTCATTTCTTGGGCCCCGATATTAGACTTATGCCAAATTGCCACCTTATGGCAAATGCGGCTCAGTACACATCATACCAGGGTGATAAAATATTTCTCAATTTGTCGAACTTTTATTAGGACTGGGCTGTTGGAACAAGGTGCTTTCGCGCATTTTAAATTGAAAAAAACTCTTTTAGTTGGCATCATAAAATACCAAATGGGATGTTTCTGGCATCATAGACTACTGGTCGGGACGTAACGAATTTCGTTGCTCTTACGGTGGAATTATTGCTTTTGGCTTGTCAAGCGAATGGCAATGGTATCAGTTCCTGCTACTATTACAAAATCTGAAGACGGGACGGCATGGATCTTTATTCATATTTGACCTGCTAGCCAATACTGTTACTGACAGCAATGCAACATTTTGATATCCCTTATCATTCGCATCGATACTGAGTCAAAAATGGTTGCTGCGTTCGATGGTCTTTTTAAACATCACGAACCTGAATTCTACTTTGCTGGTCGCATTGGATGCACAGAACATGCTTTTGCCAATTGAATCAGTGATGTCTTTAAAAAAAATAAGTCATTTAGAATTTCAGACCTTTTTCTAAACTTTCTGAAATTGAATCTTTCCATAATCGGCGTGATGATAGGGCTAAACACTTGCCTCGGGCTAGTCCAAGTAAAAGCACAACCCGACCGTTTCGATTTTATCATTCGCGGCTCACTTCTGCTGCAGCAAATTATTCGCATTGTTTGTCTGAAGGAAACGAATCTGTTGCTAACTATATACCTTCGTTGGGTGTTCCGAAATCTTTAGTCGCTGTAATGAACGAGTGCAAGGCATTTTTTAATCGCGTTGAAGTCCAGGGTGTAACAGCACATAGAACATTTTTAAACTATGACGCTTGACATACAGCTGTTCAGATTTCAGGTCTGTGCCGCAGAAAATTTGTGGCAAGAAATCTCAGTAAAGTGTTGTGCGGAGTAATGCGAGAAAAACTTAGGCCTTACTGTGGATCTCTATTTACATTGACGGAGACTTATTTTTTGTGGAGTGAACATTGAAGCCAACGCCGGATAGTTACTCAAAAGTTTCGCAAATATCGAACACAATGCAGTGGCCGTTTGCATCTGAGCCGTCATCTACTATTTCTGAATTTGCGGCGACTGTTAAATCGTATCTTAATGAATTGGTAAAAATGTTGCAAATTGATGGAGGACTGCTATCTGTCAACACCTCTTACTCAAAAGTGTTGCAAATAACTCGAGCACAATTCAGCAGACGTTTGCTTCTGAGTGGCCCTCTACTATTTCTGAATTAGCGGCGACTGCTAAATCGATCTTAATGAATTGGTAAAAATGTTGCAAATTGATGGAGGACTGCGATCTGTCAACACCTCTTACTAAAAAGTTTCGCAAACGACTCGAACACAATGCAGCGGCCGTTTGCATCTGAGCGGTCCTCTATTATTTCTGAATTCGCGGCGACTGTTAAATCGTATCTTAATGAATTGGTGAAAATGTTGCAAATTGGTGGAGGACTGCGATCTGTCAACAGCTGTAGCTCCTCCTGAGCTCGAAAAAGACAGCAGCGATGTTTTCGAGCAATTATCTATAGAACCTAACCATGCAAAAAAGCCGATAACTTCAGCAAATCTTCAGCTATCTCACGAGCAAGCGCCGTTTGAGCAGCTCAGATGCCAACGAACTGGAGCCGCTTATTAATGACATTGACGTCACGGCTACCGATATAGCCGCATACATTGAATGCTGCAGAACCATTGAATCATCGTAAGATAGCTATGATTAATTGAATGCCGAAGCGTTTTCTGCGAGAGAATTGTGTGTATATTGCTTCGCTAACTGACGTCAGAGATTGTTGTGTATCTAACCACTAGCCGGAGAAGGGTGTGTATTTGGCCTAATGTTTTGTCGTATCTGACACCCCAATTTCTTCTGGAACCAGTGAAAATGTGTATCTGGCAGAATGTTTTGTGGCCCGTGGCTGGTTTTGTCTGGCTATCGGGCGCGGCCCCTATGGCGATAGGAATACTGGGTATGCACGATTCATACTCATGCAGTGAACTTAGTTCACCGTGGAACAACACAAAAAAATCTCACCATCCCATAGGAATTCCCACGAAATTTAAACCATTCCCATCCCATCCGATTCTCATCGGAATTCCCGTTCCCGCAGTAAGCCTGCGAGGCTCCCTACTCCTACCCCGAGTCCCCGTACCACCAGAGGCCCCGTACCGCGTCTCCTACGCCTAGTAGCCCCGATGCCCCGTACTCACCCTCAAGCCCAACCACCCGATAGAAGGTGGCGTGCCAGATGCACTAATTTGTACATGGTGGCATGCCAGTTGCACTAATTTGTAAATACTTGCATGTCATTTGGACCAATTTTAACAAGCAGCGTGTCACTGGCGTACCAGTGTTTACAATTTGGCGTGTTTGTCATGACAGCTTCAGAAGAGTGTGTGGTTGTTGGTCGCAAATTAATGTGAATGATAGATAAACTAAAAGCCTATATTTCGACAATTATGACTTTCAGCCTCAAATAGCGGATTTGAGATAAACTTTTAGCCTGGCTAAATCGCAAAGCTTAACAATTCGTGCCTCACGAGATGGCACATTGTTGTGTATCTCTGTGCAAAAAAATTCAAATATTTATAAATTGTAATTATCGCGAACCGTACATTATTCGTGCAACAAATATATGTATTTTAAACGTGGAACGGATTACATGTAAAACTCGTCAAAAATAAAAACCAAATTCTTCTATTTTTAACGGTTTCGATTTACCATTTGCCGTTCGTCAAATTTGTTGTCATTTTAGAAAATTGCACGCTCTTAATGTTTTAATATCAGCTTAATGTCGCAATCTTTTGCTGCTCAATGAAAGTACGAATTAATAATGAATACATTATTTTAAACCTTAGTTCACATGGTAAATTTGAATTCTGGGAAAGTTCCTGCGTACTGAACAGACCTGAGGACAAAACTTAGTGATAATTGAACTGAATAATTTTGTGATGCTTAGTTTAGCTAAAGAAAGTAAAGTGTGCTTTCACTCAGTAGGATTCTCGACCTTTACTTGCTTAGGCTTAAAAATTTGGCATGAAGATAATAAGAGAGTTGGAGTCCTGCTTATGGTACATTTATGTATGTACGTATGCATGTGTGTTATCGGGCCTCGCGTCGCATTTAGTAACCCGTCACGTCCTCTGGATGTATCATTACTGGTATTGATGCTGAAAATTTAATAAGCCTTCTATGCATTTTACGCTTATGGCTATACCACGGTCATATATATGTAAATTTGAAAACTGTTTAATTTAAAACTTATTCAAATTTACAAAAACTTATTTAAATAAATTGAACAGCAGTGATGCACAAAAATCTCTGCTGTAAAGTAAATATTAGGAGTCTTCAGCGTTTCGATTTGGTGGAACTAGCTACAGAAGAACTTAATTATAGAGTAGCAAGTTTTATTTATGAAAAATTTCTACCATATATGAACGCAAACATTTGAGTTTTCGGTTTAACAATTTCAGTAATTCTTAAAAACAAAGGCCGACGGATTGCCTTGTCTTAAATATTGATATGTGCAAATCCTTACTTTACTTGCCTTATGTAAATTTAGTTTATGCATAGTTTATCTATAGTGCATTTTTCAGAATCGTCTTGATAAATCATTTATTTGAAAATCGTAGCTCGTGTACCGAATTGATACGCTGTCTACTGCACCCATAGATTAGGTGATCTATTATTAATACAGTTTTAGGAATTTCTTAATATGAAGACAGAGACATACTTAAGATTAGGCTGTGTCACTTATAACGGATGCAAGCGTCATTGAACATTAAGAAAGCCGCTTAAGTCGTAGTTTTTACATTTACGTCAGTCTTCGTCACTGCTCTACAGCTCACTTACCCTATCACGCAGCGAGTAATGGGCTCTACTACTGCATACACACAGCGGTATCATAGTTTAACCGCTTTTTAATACTAGCAATTATGTATTATAACGACCCTCAATAACATCAATATTTATTGATAATTTTGTCACACAGCCTCAAGATAATCGTAATCTGCAGCAGCATCTGCGATTCTGAAGCAGCATATAGTTATATAGTTCGATATAATTCGATTCACAAATAGTTCGATCGAGATCCAGTGAAGCCACGTCAGTGTTATCGCCGCTAGGGTTTAGCAGAGTTGGCCGTAGAAACGTTTAACACTGGTAGTAAAACGTTTATCTTAGATAAACATAATGTAGATTTATCGCCTTAAGTTGTTTGGCTGCATAGGCAGTAAGGATGTTTTGATAGAAAAATCTAAATTTATGTTTACACAATATAATTTGTCAACTTGTAATGTAGGTTTCACAGAATAGTGCTTGTAACAACTGGGCAATTTTCTCTAGCAACCGTTTGCAAGAAACTAGAATCTCTAATGGATGGTCATATCATATTTTAGTTTGTTGCAAACGGTTTCTAGGTACGTTTAGCTTCAATGACTTTTTGTTTGATATTAAAATCTCCAACAGATTGCTGTAAGACTTTTGCCTTTTACAGATAGCCGATAACAACAAGAATCTCTAATAGGTAGCCGTTAGAGACTAAAATCCGTTGCAGTTAACCATAACATATTTGTGTTTCTAACGGTCAGATTTTAAAACGTTTGTCACTTGCAGCCATGTATAACATACAAAAGTCTTGGATAGCTATCTGTTATAATTTCAAATATCTAACGGTTGGCTGCATGGCATTTTTCTATGTTATAGCTGGCTGCAAGAGGGTAAAAGTTTCTAGCAGGTAGCCGTCATAGACTAAACCCTTTTAAACCTAGCTAAAGATTTTGGTCCCTTGTGACTAGCTATTAGAGATTCTTCTCATTTTTGCTGCGCTTAAAACAAGACGCCTGTATTTATGCTAAATGCATTGATCTTAGCTGAAAAAATGTAATAGCTTAGATCAGTGATTAAACAAGTCCATTCTAAGCCAAGCAAGAAGAATAAACTTCGTAAAAACACCAGTATATTTAGAAATCAATGCAGACTGTTCAAGGCAACAAGTATCGAATACTCATAAGTCGTCGCAATAAATATCTCTATTAGCGAAGTAGCTACCATTTTTCAGTTACGGTGAGTATAATTTGTGACTAGGAGGTAGCTGCCCAAATTTATCAACCGCTGTTACCTAAAACAAATTTTAATCTACATTACTGTAGTCAAATAGATATATTGACTGAAACTTGTCGATACAATGAATCCCAGTTATTTACAGGTCACAACAGCGAAATGTTGGGTTACAGAATCAAGTCGGATCTCGATTGAAAAGAAACAACCAACACGTGGGCAGTCAAAAACTCTTCAAGTTTTTATATCTCAACATCAAAAAATTTGTCACATACATAAAACCTAATGGGGATACATCCGTATCTCCGATGGCTACATGTCTGAATTCGATCAAATCTTAAATCAGTTCACCTTCTGATTGTGCCATGTGGTAGCCTGCCGTGTGTCATATATTAGATGCTTCAGGGGCACCATTAGGTGTCCACTGGTTATAAACATTTTGTGACGTGTGCTAACAATGTTTGGTTTTAACTATTACTCAGTGTTTGTGTGATATTAGTGTGGTCGTGAGTTAAGCCATTTCAAATGCAAATATTTCACAATTACACTGCAAAATAATTTATTGCTGACTTCTATTAATTGGAGATGATGGCGGCCTGGATTTTGCGGTATTTTCTGTTCCACCCGGTACAAAGGGGGCCGCTGGTTCTTGCCTACTTTCAAAGTTTGGTCTTGTTTAATTTACCTTCATAATTGTTTTCCTATTACTGGTGAAGCGCCAGTTCATACAAAAATGAGCAATATATTTTTGTAAATCACTTTTGAAGCTAAATATATAATTGGCAAATCATGTAAAAATTAGCATCTGCTAATCCTATTATGTGTCTATACGTCACGTGCTCATGTATATAACCAGAAGTGGACATTTAAAACAAATGCCACTAGCTTTTACCTAATTATTACATATTAGTTTGTTGCATAAAACATTTTAACTTTGCATCCATTCGATCGGTTAAATATTCTAAAAACTGTATGTCAATTTCATTACCTAGCGCAAACCTTGCCGTAATTATTTCAACATGAACAAATAGAATATTTAAAACAGTTGCTTCGTTACCTGCTGGTAAGAAAAAACCACCGTCTTTGTAAATACTTGGATCCATACTTCGATAAAGCTTGTATCCCATGTCATGGCCCGCCTGCATCCATAACAGGCTGAACGGGTTATCTCGTTGTGCCTTGTCTAATTCAGAGTTATCGGAAAATAGCTTGAAAAT
>JASANE010001266.1:0-65091 GCA_030248225.1 Trileptium ribeirensis
TTTTGTTCCAACGAACAGTTAGACGCATTATTTTAATGGAAATATCCTTTATTTATTTTCAGACGACTTGTAAAATAGTCAGAGCTTTATCGTCCTGGTGCAATCCTGCTCTCTTAATATTACGATCTCTAAAGGTAAAGCACCAAACTTGCTTGTATGTAGAACATGGTTATCCTAGGTGACAGAAACTTCTAGTGCGTACTCACCAGTTAACACATGTATGAGAAATCCCGTCTAGCTCCAGTCTGTATCTCAACTCTGGCCGCTCGTCGAGCTGAGATAGAGCTTGGATGCCTTCAGAACTAATATAGTTCACTCCCACTCTGATTCCACCACCCATGATAGAATTTCTTAGTACAAACTTTCTGATCCCAATTTTTCAATTTTATTTTTTTTTTAAAATTATGCCAAAACTTATTCAAATTCTTTTCACTACGCACTACGGGACTGTTATACGCACTCTTCGCCGTAGTGACATTTTGCCTAAAACGTTTACATATTACATCCAGAACCTGTGATCTCGGACGTGTAGGTTGCAGGGCACAATTGGTTTAACTATAATTCATTTTAATGTATACGCGTTCACACGGCCTATTCAGTTTAATTCGTGATGAAGCTTCAAACATCGACCTAAACTTGATATCCCTGCCCGGGACAATGACATGTCTACCACTGGAAACTCGCGCAACTTTCATCCAGTGATAAAGGGTATCTCCGACCGCTGGTAGACCGGTGCATCCCTTGGTGGCTCTTACCCCTCATTCTTGATTTCACTTCTTCTTGGGCAATTCTCGAACTCGCTCTCAGCTTCCACCCCTTTCCCTGTGGCCACCATTGGAGATGTCGGTTGCGTTTTAGTAAGAAACGTGCCGCGAAGAAGGCCGATAAACTCACAGTAGTACTCCAGCGCTCTCATTAAACCCTTACTGACTTACTACTGACACGTACATAAGAAAGTACGTAATACGACAAAGCGTCGGAATTGGTGTACCATCGTAGCATTCTCCGGACTTCTGAGCTATTAACCATTAAATTCGTACACCTTATGGGAACACCGATTCATTAACATCTTACAACAAGAAACCACATCAGGCTTTCCCGGCGTTGTTAACCATTGTCGTGATAAACCACGGTTATGATTCTACAGCTGCGGTGTAACGCGATGTACACGAACACCAGATCCTGCCTCGTAAAAGAAAAACAATTGCCCGCCAGCGATATCGGCAGTCTATCGAAACGTGCTACTGACTAGTTATCTCATTTATCTTAAAACTAGAAAAAGAAACCCGTACTACTCCACATAAACTAGTAACAATACAGCTATATCATCCATCACCGTCGCGCACACACTACCACCGCCATTCTCTTCATCATAATCATCACATGATCAAAAAAGAAAGTCCCTTCTCCAACTTTCGATAACTAAATTTATTTATTAAATTATTATATTATTAATAATAATAATTAATTTAAAATATATAGTTGTTAAAATTGTTGGGGAGAGGAGGGGTGGTAGTATGGGCAGATGTAGGGGGAATTAAAGGGTAAAATTTCAGTATGTTGAAGGGGTGGGATAGGGGTATTTGTATTGGGAATTTGGTAAAGGTGGGTTAAGTTTTATTGGAATGATAAAGGTTTGAAAAATGTAAAAATAGGAGAAAAACGGGAATTTTGGAAAATAGAAATTTAAAGGAAATAAAAAGAGGAGAAAGGGGTGGGGTAGATATAATGTGAATGGGGATAATGGGTAAAGGATATTAAAATTTGCGACGGGTTGGTAAGGTTTTGAGGAAATAGGAGATATTTGAAAAATGAAAGAAAAATGGGAAAAAGTGAAAATTTAGAAAAATGAAATTTTGTAGAAAAATAGAAAAAGGAAACGGTGTAGGTCATATATGGTTTTAGGTTGGTAGAGGAAAAATGATATAAAAAATGGTAGTTATTGGTGGGGTATTGGGGAAGTTAGGGGTATTAAAAGAAATGAGGAAAAAGGGAAAAAATGGTGCTTTTGGGAAAGAAATTTATGGGAAGAAGCAGCAGGGGAAAGAGAAATTTTATATATTTTATTATATGGGGTGAAGGGAATGATAATTGTTTGAAAAATCTGAAAATAGGAGTAAAATGGGAATTTTGGAAAATAGAAATTTAAAGGAAATAAAAAGAAGGAGAAAGGGGTGGGGTAGATATAATGTGAATGGGGATAAGGGGTAAAGGATATTAAAATTTGGGATGGGTTGGTAAGGTTTTGGGGAAATAATAAATATTTGAAAAATAAAAGAAAAATGGGAAAAAGTGAAAATTTAGAAAAATGAAATTTTATAGAAAAATAGAAAAAGGGAAGGGTATAGGTTATATATGGGATTAGGTTGGTAGAGGGAAAAAAGATATAAAAAATGGTAGTTATTGGTGGGGTATTGGAGAAGTTAGGGGTATTAGAAGAAATGACGAAAAAGGGAAAAATGGTGATTTTGTGAAAGGAGCAATTTATGGGAACAAGTAGGAGGGGAAGAGAAATTTTATATATTTTAGTATATGGGGTGAGGGGAAGAGGATATTGAATTTTGGAGGGTATTGGTTAGGTATTGGGAGAGAGAAGGTAGTTTGAATTTTAGTAGAAAAATGGGAGATTGGAGAAAAATGGATTTTGGGTATGATTTTGGTTTTGGGTAAAAGAAAAGGGTGGATGAGGTACATATATATTTTAGGAAAAAGGGTAGAGAGGAGGAAAAAGTGTGCTTTGGGTGATTTGGGGATACTTAATTTAGATTGACGAAGAGTAGGGTTATTTAAAGGAATTTTGTAAATAAGTAATATTCAGGGAGTAACCGGAATTACGGTTCCGGCGAAAATCGTGTTCCGGTTGCGGTTCCGGCAAAGGGTAAAAATCATACCGGAACCGGAATTCCGGTTTAAAAATTTTGTTTGAAATTTTCACGTTTTTTGCTTCATCCTGTAATCCAAACATATGTAATATATATATATATATATATATATTATACAATGATCAAGCTCCAATACAACCAAGCAAAAGAAAAGATTAACTAACCAATTTGCCGTGTGAAACGCAAGTAGGGCACATAATTAGAGCAGGAATTTTTCATAATAACCTGCAGGAGTTTGTTAAATCAAAGCCAGGTCGATGCTTGTAGCAGCTATTTTACACATCCAGAAGTCTGTGGGTTACGTTTGAATTAAAACGGTCCAACTCGGTAACAGAGTATGGCTTACGCAGAAGTGCTTAGGGTATGCTTAGCTAACATAAATTGCGTCAAGCACCCGTCAGTGCGCTTGTAAGCTTTGTAAATCGAGTCTAAATTGAAGTAAACTAACGTTATCTGCAAGGCAGCAAGAAACTGCTTTCCTGGCAATGAACTGTATTTATTGAAACTGTGCGAGCAGCATCACAGTGTGTTTCATTTGTAGCATTCTGATTAGAAAGTTATCATCATTATTATCTAACTGACGGGCACTGTTTGTCCAACGCTAGCCTAAACAGTGTCTCTGACCACTGATCAGAAAATTACCTTCTATCTACTATTTTCTCTTAGAATCATATAAACCAAGAATTTTATGTTGCCTACAGAAGAACATGCAACAAACGTATGTGTAGTAAAGGTAGGCGACTTGAGACAAAGCGAAAGTGTGTATTCTACGCTCCCAGCTTTGTAAGCACATTCGATTTGACGCAGTATACGCAATGGTGTATAGTGGAAGACATTTTTTGCTCTGAATGTCCAAAAACCGATATATTTGATCGATAAATAAACATTATTAGCTTCCTCAGTCTCTTTAAAGTTTCAGAAAGGCAATAATACTATCGCAATACATTAAGTTTAATGTAAAAGTTATTTTTAATGCATTTTAAATCCATTATACCTTCATTTCTTCCATCATCTGTTTTACTATATATAAATTTCGAAGACCAGGTTCCGGATCCGGTTTAAATGGATGATTCCGGTTCCGGTAAATTTCGGTTCCGGTTATTCCCTGGTAATATTATAGTTAATTTTAATTAAATTAAGAAAATACATAGCTACGGTTATATGATATATATAATATATACAGATATATACGTTATATTACGCAATATATCATGCCAGGACGACAGGGAATACCAGGGCGGCGTGGGGGCGGCCTTTATTGAAAAGAAAAAGGAAAAAATGGTGGTGAAAAAGGCACAAGCCCCAACGGATTACAATTAAGCCCTGGTTTTACAAGTTTTCGACTTCGAGAGTTCCAGATTTCCAGTAAAGAATTATACGTTGTTTCAAGGTTTACAATTCAAGTATATACGCTGGTTTTACCAAGCTTCGAATTATGCACTGGTAGGTCATCTTAAAAAAGTACCTAACTTATCTTATTTCATTAATTTTCCTATTTAAAAACATTTGGTCTAAATATTTAGTAGTGCAGTTGATAGCGTATTATGATAGCGTATTATCTATTAATCAGTTAACAATATTTCACAAATTCGGCCCTAGTGTGGAGTGAGAAACGCAGCCGGGGTAGTAGAGGGGGGACTCATTGGGTAGTAGTATCGCTTGTTTGGCTCTGCAGCCTTCCGGGGCGGTCTAGCGTGTTTTGAGAAGACCGGGTGAGTAAGGGGAGTGGAAATAGAATACCCCATTGAGTCAACTACCCTCGAAATTGCCAACTCGGTTCTAGAGAAACTAACTGAGTAGTAGCTTGCCACTACTACGTAGTGTTGTGGTAGGTGCCTCTTCCTACCTTTATTTTCCATTCAAAATTTTCAACTTTTACTACATATAGCTCAAGGGCCGACCTCCACTCCCGCCCTGGTAACCCTGTGTCGTTCCTGGCATGACATATGAGCGCAAGAGTTGTGGGAAACTAAATGTATAGTTTGTTCTGTAAACTTACCACTAGATATGTATTATAAATATATAAAATATATTAATATCTACATATTTCCCAAAAATTCTCTCAAACACTATTCCAAAACCTAAAATTTTCACTAAAAATTTATTCAAAAACTCTTTTTTTCTTTTCTAATAGCCTCCTTCCTAACCCCTATCCCATACTCACCCATTTTTTACTAAATCCAAAATTTAACCAAATTCCATT
Source organism: Trileptium ribeirensis (assembly GCA_030248225.1). Classification (NCBI taxonomy): domain Eukaryota; kingdom Metazoa; phylum Nematoda; class Enoplea; order Enoplida; family Thoracostomopsidae; genus Trileptium; species Trileptium ribeirensis. Next base: position 5,086 of record JASANE010001266.1, read on the forward strand.
TTTCCTCAATTTCCCACTTTTTCTCCCCCTCTCCCCCAAAACATTACCAATACACTTCAAATTTTAATACCCTTTCCCCATCACCGTATATATTTATATATTTAACACTCCCTTTCTCCTTTTTCTATTTCCTATAAATTTTACCTTTTATTAAAATTCCCAATTTTTCCATTTTTCACATTTTTCAAACATCTCCCATGTACTCAAACCTTACCTCCTACTTACCAAATTCCTAATTCCAACTCCCCTACCTATTCCCTTCATCATACGATTACATTTTATTGATGAATATTACGATTGAAGTTTATGCTTAGTTGAAGAGTGACTTAGCTAATAGGATATGGTCTTTTAAGTGTCAGTTATAGACGGTTTAGAATGGATTGGATTATTTTCAATTGAATTAGGCCGTATGGTCTCGTTACACTATTTAACGACAATCTTAACGGAAGTCCTTAGCGAGTTATGATGAAGTTCTGGTTGCGAGTTAACCAACTTGTGCTTTCTAATGGTTTAAATTCTGCGAGTCTTTCTCGAGCTCAAATTATTGTTTAACATAGGTACTCTATTCAAAAATTATCACGAATATATCTGGAACTTGACCACGTTTTCGCTATCTTATCGGCCTACTTACCGGTCTAATATCGACATGAAGGTGCTCGTCAATTTGTGCTTGCTATGCTAATTGAACGTGGTCTACAGGCGCCTGGAAACATCCTTCTTATTGCGAAATAGTTATCGATAAATTCTAACGGACCGATAAAGAACTAGCAATACTGTTATTATTGTTATTATCACGACGCAGACTGGTCGTTCGACGCAGGTTTACGAATGGTAATTCTTCAGTATGGTAAATAAACCTTCTTGCACCACTGGCTGTTATTGGTTTGATTAAAGAAAGCGTAATAAGGCTCTAGTGTCAATTTGTTGAGCTGTTGTTACTATAGATCTACTCCGAGACCGGTAACACTAGGAGACACCCCATTATCACCAGTTTTCTAGACCTCTAGACCACAAACTCGTGCACCTCAGCTACCAGAGTATAGGATTGATTGGTGGCCAAGATTGTAAATATACTGTACGTCTTGTGTATTATAGTAGCTGCTGGGGGTCGGAGCGTCGCATAAGCACGGGACTACACTGCCGCAAAAGAAATCCAGCTCCGACACGCAGTTCTTATAATAGCGCATCGCGTCATCCGTCCGGGGACAGGTACATAAATATAACGGCCACATTAAAAATAATTCTAAGGAACTTAAGACAGGTAATTAACCCTGCAGCTGGTCAGCCGTCCGGGGGGCCAGTTGTATGAACTCACAAGAGCTGTAACTAAAGTAGTAGCTAAACTAACTCTCAATCGCTATCATCGGAGTTAACGTCTTCGTCAGCCGCCGCCCGGGAGCTGCGGCTTAAATAAGGACGGTATTCTTAGGACTTAAGTTGAGCTAATCAGATTCTCGCACCGTCGTCGGTCGTCCGGGGCGAATGGTGTAAACGTCACAAGAGGCTTAGTAGAATTAGCGATACCTATGTAACTCTTCAATAATAGAGCATAGATAATTCAGAGCCAAAGAGTAGATCGCTGAGTAGCTTCTTCGTGAAAAGATATAGCTGAAACTTTGTACAGTAATGAGGTGTAAAAAAATCAAGATTACCGGTGCCAGGTATAGCTCAATCAATTACGGTGCTAAAAGAGCTATGCTTTATTTGTACTTCAATATTTTGAAATAAATATTTCATTTGAGGCTTTTGATGTTCAATTGTCTGAAATTCGAGTGAATCGAGCTAAATCTTCGAATCTCAGTACTTCTAAAACATAGGCACACACAAAAAGGAGGCGACCACTTAGTACCCGGCGGCATACTACTGGCCACACCTCGAACGCCACAAGTTCTGGTGACCAATCCCGTCCCAGTTTAATTTCCGAAAGCCGTCATAAGAAATATTCCTGACCAACCCCTTCCTCCATTCAGACCAAACAAAACAGAATGAATAATTGCCTTCAAGACAAGACACCCTATGTCACGGAGGGACAAAGTGGCGGTTGTCTCCAAGCTTGCGTTTAAATTGGGAAACAGTAATGGCAGTAACAGTGTAGTCGCGCCGTAACTTAGCGTAGAGTAGTGCACTGCGACGCAATTTTCCCACGACTGTCAATTTCCTGGCAAACGTCAGATCCGGGGCGTGTACAGGAAATTACATTTGAGGGCCAGCAAATTCAGGATTTAAGTTTCAGGTAGTCAAAATCAGGTTCTACACCACATTTTGTTATATTCTAAAACGATATTTGTAACGATACATACCAAAACATTATGCTTCGAAACTGTTTGGAGGTGCGGCCCGATGACTCTACGTTATGTCCGCCCATTTCTGTTGAAGCTGCCATTTCAAACCTGGGCGCGTTATTATGATTTTGTGAAAGCTCGGAGTAAAAAACCTTTCGACGGACCTACTTGGGCGTCGCGCTACCGTCACATTTTCCGACGATTGTCGTAAAATATTGTAGAACTTCCAATGTCATATGCTAGGTTTTCTTAAGTTCAAACAAGATATCCACTAATTAGATTAGGGTAGGCATTATGGGGTGGAGGTTAATAGTCTTGCCCTTTGCCTGGGGTCTCATCTTGCTTTGTCCGTTTTTTGCTCTTCATTTTCCTACCATTATCTTTCCATTTTCTTTTTAAATTTATTATTATTAAGCGGAGCGAAGCAAAGCTTTTTATTTTCCGTCAAAGGGGAAAATTCCGCACCATCTGTTCGTCAGGCCTAATATCGGACAGGTGCAAGACATAGATTTTGTCAAAATTTGCTTTAGTTAATTAGTAATTACCTAATTAGCTAAGCGTGTTAGCCTATTTTAGCATGTTCAAACACAAATTGCACATCTTTCAATAAATAATTAGTGTAAAGCTATTATTTTGGTGCATATACTACATATCGCCGTGTTGATTGCAAATTTGGTGCTTATTTACTATTAGAGGAAGTTAAAAATTCTAATTTGTTATTTAATTAGCTAATTACTAATTAATTTTTAATTAGCTCATTTTTTGAAAAATTTCAAAGTGCTCAAAAATAAAAAATCAATTGCACCCGGGGGTGTTATATATCGCTGATCACGAACTTGAAATTTCTGAAGCACTAAAACATGGCCGTATATGCTAATTAGTTGATTAATTAACCAGCTAATTAGGTAATTTTATGCAAATTTTATAATCACTTCAAAATTGCTAATTTGTTGCGCTCGGAGGTTTTTGATGTTGCTGATTATGAATATGTGGCTTTTAAAGCTCTATGATTTTATCATGGGTGCTAATTAGGTAATTAATTAGCAAATTAGTTGACGATACTAATTAGCTATTTTTTAGCTAGCGAGTTTTTTGTATGGTGGATTTGACATCAATTGCCTAAAACGTGATGCTTATTATATATATTGATTAAATAGTTGAAACACATGTACACACAAATAAGATGCCAAATACTTTGCCTGTTGCTCCGCTCACTTTTTGTAATTGAGCGGAGCTCGGCGAAGCCGAGCGAAGCGTTATTATTTTCTGTCTGGGAGTAAAAAGGTCGATGTCCGTCCGTTCGTTCGTTCGGTCCGACGGATCTCAAAAACCACGGAACCGATTTTAAAAACTTTTTTGTTTGAAAGCCTATGATCTCAGAGTGTGCACCTGATATTTGGGATTAAAAATTTTGAGTGGTTAATTAGTAATTAGCTAATTAGTTAATTTTATGCAGCTAAAATAGAGAATTTTGCAATATATGTGTTATTTATTGAAGTAGAATCGTTTCGATCAAACCATTATAGGGTTTTTTTGGGTCGAAGAATTCAAATATAATATTTTTACCAATGATAAAGCCCTATGCCCTATGCAATGTAGTTACAAGAACATAAAATTGAGTACATTCGTAATGCCACAGTCCAAGCTCCGCTCACAAATGTAGTTCCATTACCGACTAGTTTATTACGTTTACTAGTTAATTAGCTAATTAGTTGATGTTACTAATTAGCTGATTTCTTTTAGCTAGCGAGCTTTTTGTATGGTGGATTTAATATCAATTGCCTAAAATGTGATACTTACTACAAAATGATTAAATATTTAGTTGAAACACATGTACAGACAAATAAGATACCAAATACTTTGCCTGTTGCTCCGCTCACTTTTTGTAATTTATTACGTTTACTAGTTTTATCTTAATAAATAAATAAATTTATGTAGCTAGCTTTTTGTCTATCATGCTTCTGTCAAGTTGGTCGTCACGCTCTGTTACTCATCATATGTTCGCTCGACACATAAATTTTCAATCGCAATTCGTTAGAATTTCCTTCATAATTCAATATGCGCAAGTTTTCGTCCAGTTGGCAAGTCTTTGTAGTAGATTTTATCAGTGTGGCAATCAGTGGTTTTCCGAACATAATTATCTTACTATCGTTACGGTGGCGACATGCAGTTTTGTAATCATAGAATAGTATGACCGGAGATTGCGTGTTGCAGGGGCGAAATCTTTTCAATTCTGTCTTTGTGTGTGATGGGTCATAACTCGGGAACGCCTTAACTGATTTTCATGACCGTAGGCTTGTTCGAATCGGTAGATTTACCGCGTACATCCCGGAACGTTTTTGATTTAAGGTTTGGTTCCGGGGTCAGGGGTCAAAATGTGGGTTTTTGTCCCATTTTACCGCATTTTAGTACCCTTCATAGAAGCAGCGTTATTTTTATCTTAACTTTCTAATTTTTTTCTGTGGTTAGTTGTATATGTTTCATAGTAAAATCACACATGCTGATGCCTCTTTTTTGTTCTTGCATTAAGGCTGCGGTTCTGGAGTTAAGGGGTTTAACGTACGGGGGTATGACGCCCCCATGGTTGCTGGACCCAAAATTCGAAAGTTTGGTTTGATGGTCTGGGCGGCTGAAAATTTTCACTTTGGGGTTTTCGGGCATGCAACACTCATTGCCGGTGTTGTTTTTGCTGTGTGACTGATGGTTTCATGGGTACTGGGATATGACGCCCCCATGGTTCATCGACCCAAAATTCGAGAATTTGTTTTGACGTCCGGAGCGGCTGAAAAGTTTCACTTGGGGTTTACAGGAATTGCCGGCTTTAATTTTGGCGAGATGATTTCAATACCAAGCTTGGTGCTAGTGATCTAAAGTACGTTGGTAAAAATGTACTTGGTGAGAGAAACAGAAATGATGATCGCTTGTATGCAAACATGGAACAGTTTAAGTTGTTTGCGGCTAATACAAACGTTAGGCACAAAAAGCGTCGTAGCGTCCCATGAAAGAGTCCTGACTTGAAAACGCTGAATCAAATCGACTACATCCTTGTCAGATATCGTTGTCGTAGTTCTTTTCAGAAAGCACGCTGCTAATGGGCATAACTTGGAAAAGTGATCACGCTTTGGTGCATGCAAAAGTGAAGTTGCTGTGTGCAGTTCAAAGGAAGGGGTGAAGAGCTTTAACGTTCAACGCCTTAAAATCTGTGACCAAGAAGCAGAATTTCAACGCGTTGTTAGTAAAACCTGCAGGTTATTGATTCGGAATCATTAGAAGCTCAGTGGGGAAATCTGAAACCTGCAGTTATCGATGCTTCTGAGCGTGTGTTCGGTCGTGTAGCACGGGACAAAGCGGTATGGATCACAAATAAAACGTTAGATTCCATTAGCAAAAATGTGAATAGCGCGTTCAAGCGACAAGTGTGGTTCGCTTTAAAGAGTGATCTGGAAAAGCATTGGAATAAATTTTCGGAAGAGACGGAGGAGGCCTCGTTAGGGGGCGACTCTCGTAAGCAATTTCAGATGCTTAAAATGCGCAGCAATACAAGCGGTAATGTGTCGGAGGCAATTACGTACGGGGTTAAATGGCGAATACCAACTTGGCAAAGAAGAGAAAGTGTATATATGTGGGCTGAACACTTTGATGGATTGATAAATCGCCCAGTTTCATTGAATGCTATCACGGTTCAAGAACTGCGACAAGTTCCAACAGTTGATGTTAGTTGTGAAGAGAAACCAAAAGCAGTGAAACAGCTGAAATCAAACAGGGCACCTGGTGAGGATGAGATACCTGCTGAATGTTGGAAATCTTGTGGCGCAGAAGGTTTTCGCTTGTTGGAAAAAGTGCTGGTATTATGCTTGCAAGAATAAAAAATTCCCACAGGCTGGGAGTGTGCAATGGTTCTACCCCTCTGTAAAAAGACACGCACACGACAGGATTGTGCAAGCTACAGAGAAATTAGCTTGCTTGATATTGCATTGCAGATACTCGAGATGGTGTTGGTGAATCCCACAAAAAAACTTTCGGTGAAATGCAACCGTGAATCTCAAGCTAGTTTCAGAAAAGCCAGGGGCTGTGTTGATCATATCTTCAGTCTAAGACAACTAATAGAAAAACCGTTATGAATATAAAAGACCATTTGTGACCTGCTTTGTCGATTTTTCTGCGGCGTTTGATTCGGTCCAGTGTGTTTTACCCCATTCTTTAGCTATGGTCATCGAAGAATTTCGGTCCATCGAAACTCAATGTGTTTAATAATGGAAAGCATGGGAATACATGCAAAATTAGTATGATACGTCGAATATGAAAAAACCACTAATACGGTACGGGTATACGGACAATTATCTGAACGGTTTGATGTAAACACCGGTTTCCGACAACGTGCTATTGTTTCACCTATGTTGTTCAACATCGTAATAAATTGGGCGCTGAATACTGCGCTTACAGCTACGGATGGTGTTGACATTGAAGATGGCCTAACTTTCGCTGATGACATCGCGCTAATGGCTGAAACGGAAGGTGAACTACAAAGTATGCTGGATCGTCTGTATAGCACAGCTAGCAAAATAGGTCTAGCCGTCAACGAGAAGAAGGCGCAGGTTATCACCTGTGCCGGTTATCACAAACTGAATGTAATGTTAAATGGTGCCCACTGAAGTAAATAACAATCTTTAGATAACTTGGCGGTGAAATTTATCCTACGGGAGCTATAGGAGTGGGTATATCATCGCGCATTGGGTAAGATGAAAGGCAATGCGAGCACTAAACCGCTTGTAGTACCAGGGATCGGTAACCATGAAAACCAAACGGCGAGTGTATATGACAAGTGTACATTCAGTGCTATTATACGGTTGTTAGGCTTGGCCTATACTGAAGGACTCTGAGATATGTTTGGAATCATTTGAACATTGATGTTGGCGTAACGTACGAAAATCGTACTATCTCGATCACATCACAAATGTTGAGGTTCGACGGCGATTCGGTGTGACGGAAACATTGGGTCCTTACATCAAAAGAAGGCGGTTGACATGGTTTGGACTTGTAGCGAGGATGCAAGACGACAGACGGCGCTATAAAATCATTCTCAATGATGTAGTTGGGTGGTGTACGAAAATCGTGGTTGAGACGCGTGTTCGACGTTATCAACGTTCTGGTCATCAAAAACCAATTTACTGGAATTGCTCGTCAGTGGAAAGCGGAATGGTTCCTCTTTCTCAAAGCAATGGCACAACATCGTGATGTCTTCAAGTTCAACATTGGTCGTGTGATCAGTCACATGGCGTGATGCATGCTGATGGACTTTATCTGGCTGGCTGACTGGTTTTGCTCTGCGACCCATGATTCCATGGGTACGGGATATGACGCCGTATGGTTCCTCGACATATCCACATTTAGCATATCGACGCATGCTATATATCAAGAGCTGATTAGCTGTACACGGAAAAGGCGTAGATATACCTATGCTTCACTACGCTCTGCAATCTCGATAGAGTTACTAGTAATATTGTTTTTGTTTTTTCATCGATTTCCGAGCAAACTCAAGGATTATATATTATCACGAGCCTGGATACGCTATACCCAGTTGAAGAACAACTGGCGAAGTTTGTCATATTTTGGTTTTAATAGGCGAATAGTTCCGCGTGCTTTGCTAGTACGACCAAGACGGGTGTCTATCTGTTATCGAGCGCACAAGAACATTTCTTCGTCGGTTTTATAGCAGAACTATGACTAGTCAACGGTATATTTCACGAATATCGACTAATATAAACAAGTATTTCGGCTGGTAAAACCTCTTACGAATAACAACGCAGGTGACAGTTTCTTCATAATTGTATCTAATTTTCGCAAACCCCATGGTCCATACTATCTTGAATAATAGAGCTAAAACCCCATAGTCTATACTACCTTCATCACATTTCAATGTGTCTGCAGAATATAATTGTAAAACGTCTGCAAAATTAACAGTGGTAGCATCACCACTGAAGTATTTAGATATTTTAGTCTCTACGTTTGAAACCGAAATAATCGTTATATATAATAGTCGATATTTGCAAGGCCTGGAAGTAACGATATGTTAGGACGAGCTTCAATTCTTTTGCGAATGTATATAACCGGATTGATTACAACTATCAACCAAGATGTCGCGTTTAACAAAACGCGGTATAACCGGGCCATTGTTGTGTTTTATATATTTGTTTCGTTACGAATACGGTGTCGATTATCGGTTTGGTACGGTCTTCTATTGCGTGTAATAAATATCGGTACCTATCTTATTATTTTTGCGATAACACATTAGCACGGAAAAGCACCAACGGGTCGTAGTTATTTTGTATTTTTCATCAATGAGAACTTAGCTAGTTGTTATATACAATTCAAACAAGTTCAACGGTTACGAAAAGCACCATCTACGTATTTTTCTCTTATAACTTCAGACATGTCGGTAGCGCCGTCGTCAACGATACGCGTGTTTGCATAGCACATATCTCTTTTGTAGGATATTTCGGATTTGGCTTTCGGCGCTATTGGCTACTTCGAGTATTAATACTACGTGTATTGTTTTCTTTATTGACCGTTCGCTTTGTGGTATATTGAATCTTGAAATTTTGTACTCGAAACATAGCCTTTGAGTAATGCCGAGCAGCTACTATTTTCGTTACCGTGTTATATTTTAACGTTAAGGCGTGACATTATTCTCGAGTAGTGCTGCTGAGATTCAGTACTATACGGCCATACGTTACTAGGTTCAGCACCTTACACTGTTGACCGAGTTTACTCACCTCATCTGCATAAGCCAGACTCGCGCGAAATACTAAAGGTTCTCACTACTTACTGGTTTGGTGTTGGGCATTCACTTGCTTGTGGGATCCCGTCTCGTGTGTTCTGTATACCACCCAACCACAAATTTCACCTAGGGAAACTGCAATAATTATGTATATTTTTTTGCTTTTGCTTTGTCAAGTAGGGCGCGAGGCATGGTTGATGGTTGTAAATCTAACTAATTTGAGTAGCCCTCAACTATGGCTGGCGTGCCTCCCCAAAAATACTGCCCCACGGGACACAGATATTATTCGTAAATCTTGTTATTAGTAAATGTTATTATTTAATATTATCCCTAGTTTTGGTTTATTTTGCATGGCTACCTGTCATGCTGCGGCGAATTTTGCTTGTTGTATACTATAATATATATATATATTTTTAATTAGTTAGATATTTTCGTATCGAATACTTCTCCACCAGGCGTTATCACTCCATTCCCGCGAACAAACAAATTTATATTGTCTATCCAATTACCACCTTTTCTAGTGTCATTAAAAAATTTCTAAAACTATTAATTACTTCGGTACAAGTTTTCGTGGTCTTGCTCCTTCTTGGTCGTTTTCTTATGACTTCGTCGGTGTGTATATTTATCGTACTGTAACTGAGTCATCGTTTTCTGGAGTTTTATGAATTTGGAGGAACGCGCTGATGGGTGAACATGGCTGTCAGGGCAGCCACTCTATATCGGCATATAACCCCCACTATCCGAAGTCGGGTGAATATCTGCATCGTAGGCCATAAACATCCACACGTCTGTTTTCTCCTACGGGCGCGAGAGCATATTGGAATTGTTGAGCTTCCATAAAGCCGCTGTTTCTTTTTGAAACCATTCCATTTGATAACGAACTTTCCTGCCCTTCACAGAATGGCATAACCAATTACAACACGTGGTTTATTTGGTTTATGTATCGTTTCTCGCGTTTCTCTGTTGTGTTTGTCAACGTGCGCGGTGGTAGAGTATATGATTGTTGTAGTCGAACTCTGCCGAAAACTTATGTTTATTGCATGTTAAAGCAAACATATCTCATCGAATGCCTTTTTAGGATAAAGTAAACAGTCTGATAAGCAGACACAATTATCTATCGTTGGTCCTCGTACGCGGAAATAGTTTAACGGAATACGGTGTTGCTGAAATACTCCGAAATTAAAACATCACCGTTCGTCGACACCGCCTGTTATAGCAGATACTGATATTTCGCTCTTCCCAAAGGCTACGTCCAGTAAATGTTGGCAAGAGTCACAACTGTTGCTTTTAGTATTTTCTTGCATTACGTTTCCTCAACTTTCACTGCGCAGATTGATTCGCGCCATATCTCATTTGAAAGCAAGAAATCTCTTTTTGTGCGCGAAGACCGATTCCACATGTTCCCTCGAAAAAGCGGGTTAAAGTGGTCGGGTCCCAAGCGCACAAAAATGTTACTTAAAACTCGACAATCGGTGTAGATATCTGAGTGATACTGGGCTCATTTTATAGAGCAAATAAGTTTCTATGCTGTTTTTTAGAATGTGATATTTGGGTCAAAACGGGTTTTAAAGTCGGTCCATGAGACTCAAAATACACAAAAATAATAACAGGTATCTACGCAACCACTCAAGCTAGATGAATGTTCAAGCTATATGAGAGTTTTGTTCAGACGCGTTCTCCGTTGTGAGAAAATGTGCAAGTTTTCCTGGTGCCTAAAATATCTAGAACTTCTTCGTGAATGCGTTCCTTCGGTTCAACCAGACCCGCTCGCTCTATACTGTCTAAGTAGTAATAATTAGTTAAAACTGTAGATTAACACTCGTTTTAGTATTTTGCTAAGAGTAGTTTTTTTGTCGTTCACTATTTTAGATCGCTACCTTATTATATTATTAACAATGAATGATATTCGCGGATGGAAACTTGAGTCATTTATTAGTGAAAGTGTTGAACAAGTTGATAACAACGTTGCTGCGAATTTAGTAACGCTGTTTAAAGCAGATAATACAATACCCTTTATTGCACGCTACCGGCGTCATATGATTGGCGAATTGTCTCCGGCTGTGATAAGAAAAGCACTTGAGGTATTTATACAACTTGGTTTAAGATTCTAGCGTAGCGTTCCGTCGTGGCCGATGGGTTATCAACCTGCATTTGATGTGCTTATAACTTGTTGTTGCAAGTGAAACGGAGAAGCGCTTTGCAAATGAAATTTGAAGAAGCGTTTTGCATTGAAAAACACTGAAAATTGAAAATGTTTAGTTGTACAAGCCTCCCGCATGAACTGAGATTGTCCCATATTTTTCATGCGCTATGGCGATATTTCAGCGAATGCTGACGCCGTAACCAGGGAATAACCGGAACCAAAATTTACCGGAACCGGAACCAGCAACCGGAACCGTCCATTTAAACCGGATCCGGAACCGGAACCGGAACCTGGTCTTCGAAATTTATATATAGTAAAACAGATGATGGAAGAAATGAAGGTATAGTGGATTTAAAATACATTAAAAATAACTTTTACATTAAACTTAAGGTTTTGCGATGGTATTATTGCCTTTCTGAAACTGTAAAGAGACTGATGAAGCTAATAATGTTTATTTATCGATCAAATATGTCGATTTTTGGACACCCAGAGCAAAAATGCCTTCCACTATACACCATTACATATACTGCGTCAAATCGAATATGCTTACAAAGCTTGGAGCGTAGAATACACACTTTCGCTCTGTCTCCAGTCGCCTCCCTTTACTACACATACGTTTGTTGTATGTTCTTCTATAGGATTGGTTTATATGATTCTAAGAGAAAATAATAGATAGAAGGTAATTCTCTGATCAGTGGTCAGAGACACTGTTTAGGCTAGCGTTGGACAAACAGTGCCCGTCAGTTAGATCATAATGATGATAACTTTCTAATCAGAATGCTATAAATAAGACACACTGTGATGCTGCTCGCACAGTTTCAATAAATACAGTTCATTGCCAAGAAAGCAGTTTCTAGCTGCGTTGCAGACAACGTTAGTTTACTTCAATTTAGACTGATTTACCAAGTTTACAAGCGCGCTGGCGGGTGCTTGACGCAATTTATGTTAGCCAAGCATACCCTAAGTACTTCTGCGTAAGCCATACTCTGTTACCGATTTGGACCGGTTTAATTCAAACGTATCCCACAAACTTCTGGATTTGTAAAATAGCTGCTACACGCATCGACCTGGCTTTGATTTAACAAACTCCTGCAGGTTATTATGAAAAATTCCTGCTCAAATTATGTGCCCTACTTACGTTTTACACGGCAAATTGGTTAGTTAATCTTTTCTTTTGTTTGGTTGTATTGGAGGTTGATCATTGTATAATATATATTACATATGTTTGGATTACAGGATAAAGCAAAAAACGTGGAAAAATTCAAACAAAATTTTTAAACCGGAATTCCGGTTCCGGTATGGTTTTTGCCCTTTGCCGGAACCGGAACCGGAACACGATTTTCGCCGGAACCGGAACCGGAACCGGAATTCCGGTTACTCCCTGCGTAACCTATGATTGCATTCCAGCAAAATTTGTAGTTATTTCGTATATGCATATGTCATGTAATAAATGCGTTCGTTTTGTTAGTTTTAATTAGTAGAAACAGCAATTTGCTCAGGTAAATTTTTCATTCTTACTCTCGACTAAAACAATGAATTCTCATCTGTTATCCTAACAAATACCTAGGCCAAATTTTACATCTTTTGGCTAAACATGCCCAAATTTTTCTATGCGGAGCTAAGGTTATTTTACATAATACATACGTCGACGTTTTCTGAGCTACGGTAACGGTACTTTTAATGCAATATACTGGGTAATTACTACAAGTAATCTTACTTTCCTCAGTTTCGAACTGTAGAACCTCTAAGGTCAAGATCTCCTGATCTTTTTTGGTAGTTAGAGAAATCAGATTATGACACTGGTGATCTGGTATTAGCAGGAACGATAAGAAGTTTTGACAACCGCATACTCGCTTCGCCACTGGGTGTGATATGATTCGGTTGTCTTGGCAAACATGATAAATGTTCGTGCCTCAAGACAAAATGTTTGACTTATCTTGTTGCCTGCCCGCTGGCAATTATTTTCCATCGTACAAACGTCCACCCTGATGAAAATATTGACAGTACTTTTTTTACAAATATCCTACTCAAAGCTAGAAATTTTATTGAATAGCGTATATATATACCATTAGTGAAAACAATTGGTTCGGTGACTTTTGGAAATTGCTTTGAAGTACGTATATATATAAAAATGCCCATACATTTGCCCACTTTCGGTTTTGAAAAAATCTGATCTGTATGACATAGTAGACTAACGCGTACCTATTTTAGCAGATAATAAGTTATCGCACTAATATAATTTAGTAGAATGTCTTTTTACGAAGTTTACTGTTCTTGCCCAGCGATTTCATACATTGACACCAATTTTGCCAAGTACGACTGACGTCAATGTCACTGGCTAATTATATATATACGGCAGAGAATAAGCGGTACCAGCAACCGGAACCGTCCTTTTAAACCGGATCCGGAACCTGGTCTTCGTAACTTATGTATAGTAAAACAAATGGAGAGCGAAACGATGGCACTGTTGATTTAAAATATATAATAAAAATACATTTTACATTAAACTTATTGTATTGCGATTGTTTTATTGCTTCTCTGGGATTTTGAAGAGGCTGAGGAAGCTAAAATATTTATCGATCAAGGTGGCGGGTTTTTGAACTCCCAGCAGAGAAATGCCTTCCGCTGTACACGTTTGCGTAAACTGTAGATTCAATGTTCTTGTACGGCTTTGAGCGTACACTAGACAATTTCGCTCTGTCTCCAGTCGCCTCCATTTACTAGACATACATTCGTTACATTTTATTCCGCAGAAACTTGAAATTATTGGTTTATATGGTTCTAAAAGAAAATAAAAGCTATACTATAATTTTCTGATCGTTGGCCAGAAATATTATTCAGGCTAGGGTTGTGCACCCAGCGCCCATCAGTTAGATTTTGATGATTTTCTGATCACAGTGTTATAAATCAGACAAACTGCGATACTGTGTGCAAAAAAGTTTCAATAGGTACATACAGTTGTTCCAAGAACGTAGTTTCTGGCTTCGTTGTAGATATGTTACTTTACTCCAATGTAGAATGATTACAAAGTTTACAACTCCACTGGCTGTACAACTTACTGTGCTTTCCACAATTTATATAATCACTCTTACAGCTAAGTACTTTAATAATTCGTACTCTGTTTTATGGGTTCAATTACACATACATAAGTAGTTCAACATATACCGCAGATTTCGGAATGTGTAAGCTGCTACAAGCATTCTACATATAAATACAAGTTTAAAAATTTTGTTTAGGATTGTCCACATTTTTCCTTCATCAGTGGTCCATTCATACGTGTATTTACACAGTGATCAAGTTCCAACGCCACCAACTCATAGAAAAGACTATCTCAGCAAACTACTCTGTGAAACGTAAGTAGGACACATCATTTCAGTGTGAATTTTTCATATTAACCTGCAGGAATTTGTTAATAAAGCAAAGCCAGGTCGATGCTTGTAGTCCTGGATCATTAGAATTGTTTATTTTACACATTCAGCAGTCTGTGGGGTATGTTAGAAATAAACGGTTTAACTCGGTAGCAGAGTATGGATTATGTAGAAGTACTCAGCTGTAAATTTCGTCAAGCACCAGCCGATGCGCATGTAAACTTTGTAAAACAATCTACGTTGAAGTAAGGTAAAGTTATCTGCAACGTAGCCAGAAACTACGTTCTTGGTAATGAACTGTATTTATTGAAACTTTGCGAGCAGTGTCACAGTTCGTCTCATTTATAGGATTGTGCTTACATCGTTATCATCATCATCTAACTGACGGGCACTGGTTGCCCAACGCTAGCCTAAACAGTGTCTCGTACCACTGGTCAGAAAATTATAATATATTATATACCTTCTATTATTTTATCTTAGAACCACATAAGCCAATAATTTCAAGTTTCCTACAGAATAACATGTAACAAACGTATATGTAGTAACTGAGGCGACTGGAGACAGTGCGAAAGTGTTTGTTCTACACTCCATGCGTTATAAGCACAGTAAGTTTGACACAATATACACAAGGGTGTATAGTGGAAGGTATTTTTTGCTCTGTGGGTCCAAAAACCGACCTATTGATCGATAAGTAAACTCAGTCTTTTTAAACTTCCAGAAAGACAATAATGACTTCGCAATAAAATACGTTCAAGGTAAAAGTTATTTTTAATACATTTTAAATCCACTGTACATTCATTCCTTCCGTCATCTATTTTACTATAAGTTTCGACGACCAGGTTCCGGATCCGGTTCAAATGGACGGTTTCGGCTATTCCCTGGATCATTAGAATTCTTGATATCATTTCTTCGCCAAATTCCAACATAAAATACTTTAACAATACAAAATAATACTAGTAGAATAAAATATGTCAATGTTGACGCTCTGCTCAATAAAAGCCTTGTTACGGTTTTAGAAGTTCGAAGAAGCTAAAGTTATAAAGACAAAAATCGAGACAGTGAAAAAGCAACTGGACAGTCACAATTATCTCACCAAAGGTTAGGGTGTGCTTTTTGCTGTGTATGATTTTGCAAGTAATTTATTGCTAATTGTAATTATAAACGCTTGTAAAAACACTTAGATGAAATATCAATAATTGATATATACTTCATCTAAGTGTTTTTACAAGCATTTATAATTACAATTAGCAATAAATTACTTGCAAATTTTTGCAATCAATTATTGCGTTTAGGTTTAGCCAACAGCCTAATGGCGTTACATTCTTACAACATGCATCGCTGTTCATGTAGCGTAGTATTTTAACTGAATATTATGTCTACACATTGTTTGGAACTGAGTTTTGTTTTGTATAAAAATTTTATCTTTTTTAAACACGCGTATAATACGTTTATAAAATTATCTCTAGTTTATAAAGAAATACATTCTGAAATTGCAAATTTTGAAGTTGTACATAAATTTTTATCATCGCTTGTAGGTTGAACAGCGATGATAAACGGAGTAAACGTATCTGCTTTGTTCCAAAACGTATAAATATATACAGTCACTGAAGCAGCAGTGCTTTTGAATCACCTCGACAAATTCTTGTTTAGCTGCATCATTATTTGTGATTCGTGATTCAACATAATTGTAAAATTTGTATCTGTCGGTAACCTTACCGTTAACCCTATATGCGGTATTACTTACCAAGCGTTTATTTATAATATTTGTACCTGTCAATACGCTTGCTTTTATTCTATTTACGGTATTACTTACCAAGCGTTTTTTTATAAAATTTATATCTGTCGATACGCTTGCTTTTATTCTATTTGAGGTATTACTTACCAAGCGTTTATTTATAAAATTTGTATGTGTCGATACGCTTGCTTTTATTCTATTTGAGGTATTACTTACCAAGCGTTTATTTATAGAATTTGTATCTGTCGATAAGCTTGCTTTTATTCCATTTGCAGTATAACTTACCAAGCGTTTTTTTTATAAAATTTGTATCTGTCGATAAGTTTGTCGTTCCTTAATTCTATTTGCACTTTTACTTACCAAGCATTCATTAGAACGTATTTGCATGGCTTCTTCCTACTGTGTTTATTAGAATTTTTTACTATTGCAGAACTAAATATCTCGCTAGTATGCTGTAAATCAGTTGAAGAAGTAAACGCTGTTTATGCTCCGTTCAAACCCAATTCTACTGGTGGCAAGACACTGGCAGCACGTGCACGAGCTGGTGGTCTCGAAGAACCAACACTATCGATTTTAGAAGGCCATTGCCCGCGGATTGAAGCTTATGTTGGGAAAGAAAGTATGTATGACATCGCCTGATTTGTCTAGATGCTGTCATCTCTTGTATACGTACTGGTCTGTTTATGGTGGGGTGGTCGGGACCTTGTCGCTTTACAAATACCACACGTTATCTAAATTTTTCTCTATGTTCAACTGCTTGTTTAACTGAAAACCGCCTTACTCAACTAAATCATTCGTTTATTAATGCCCGTATGTCCAAGGTTTCATTTTGCTAGGTACTTTAAATATTAATTTGTAATAGCTTGTCTCATCGCCAAAATGGTGGATTCTGAGTGTTGATTATATAATTTAGAACATCGATATATTGGCATCAACTTATGTAATCAGCCGGAAATATCTGTGTTAGTTGGGGTAGATATACACGCTTATTGCGTATTTATGTGTTCACGCTGTGTCGGCTTCTGCAAAGCTGGTTGGTGCGGTGTTTCTTGCATTTTTCGGAACCTGCTAGCAAAATTTTTACTTTGCGTCAAATTTCCTGTGGCAATATTCATTACTTTCTGTGGTAAACATCCGCAGTTGACATAAAAACTCGACAAAATTTTTTATAGAAATTCTATTTAGAAGCTAAAAATTTGATGAATTTCTCTAAATAATTGGTTAAAGGGTTTCTTTTAAGTTCAGTACAGACGTTTCTGCACCGTTTTTGAAGAGGAAATTTTTTAACAATTTAAGCATTTATCGCTAAAAACATTAAATTTTGAGAACTTTTAGATTTAGAACCGGGAAGGGTCACCCTCAATTCAGCCGGTGATGACGACAGTTCATGTGTCCCCCCACCCAGGCACCATTTTCTACGAATGGAGCATCCAGATGTTCAAATACATAGTGCAAAAGTTGTTTTGCAAAAAATGATTCATATATAGCTCGATTTGTTGCGATATCGCCTTTTTGTTTATTTTAGGTAAAAAAGCATTTCGATACAACTAATACAGCATTCGATATATATATCATTAGCAGCTATATTTAGGCTGAATTGTGGAAAATTAGACCATTAATATAGCTCAAGCTGTTATGGAGATAATTATGTGTTTTGGAGTTGATGAGTCTTTTCAAAACCCATTTTGATCCAATCGTGCAGCGGTATGCCGTTTTTGTGTATTTTGAGTCTCATGGGTTGATTTAAAAAGTCTTTTGTTTCCAATCCTGCATCCTAAAAGAGCGAAATACTATAGCACAACGTTGTATTTGTAGTACAGTTAAAAGTACTCGAAAACGTGGAAATATGTAGAGAAACTTTTGTTCCTACCACCTTTGAAATTTTGCCGTAAATTGAACGTGTCTTCCCCAATTTTCATTTTTTTATTTTTGAGGAGCTGTAGACAGGCAACTTAATTGTTATCCCCATGCAAACAATTGACTTTTCCAGAGCTATTTCTCTTATTTTACCGAAGCAAGCAAAGAGATCGCCCGGTGAATCAATACACATTGTAAGTAGGATTTAAATTTTTGTAATGTGTTATAGCACGCAAAAATGTGCGTGAATGTTTAAACGCATTTGTATGCGTTTAAACGCGTTTGCATGCGTGTGTGTTTAAACAAGTTTTCGTGCGTGATTGTTTCAACGCGTTTGCGTGCGCGTGCGTTTAAACGCGTTTGTGCGCGTGCATGTGCGTTTAAATGCGTTTGCGTGCTTGTGTGTTTAAACAAGTTTTCGTGCGTGATTGTTTCAACGCGTTTGCGTGCGCGTGCGTTTAAACGCGTTTGTGCGCGTGCATGTGCGTTTAAACGCGTTTGCGTGCGTGTGCGTTTAAATAAGTTGTCTTGTGTGAGTGTTTCAACGCGTTTGCGTGCGTGTGCGTTCAAACGCGTTTGTGTGCGCGCGTACGTTTAAATAAGTTTTCGTGCGTGCTTGTGCGTTTAAACGCGTTTGCTTGTATGTGCGCTTAAATCAGTTTCGTTCGCGTGCGTTTAAACGCGTTATGTGTGTAGTTAATTCTTCTGCGTGACTATATCTACATATGTATGCGCGTAACCTTGATGTTCAACAAACTTTGACTAATTATTCTACTATTCAGTTCGCATTTAGCATGCTAATGAACTAGCATTGCGTTCAATGCTCTGAACAAGCGTGAATGACATATTTTGGTACGCTATAACTATTGTCTATACAAATGAAACATAATGTTTTGTGTGTTTAAACATTATACGACACTGTTTATTTTTAGATTTATCGTCGGTGACAGATGTGACGCTTGGAATCAAGCATATTATGGCTGATATTATATATCATAAACAGGTTAGTTTCGTGTTTACATTGTTAGAACAAATTTGTAGTTGTCGATACTTATATTAATTGATCGACAAAGTTATGAAAATAATTTGAGTGTTATTAAAGTTTTCGCTATTATGACCAGAAATACAACTTAAATATTTTATGTATATATCTGTAGCATATGGCTGATTCCATAGCATTAGAATTTAAAATAACAGATCTCATGAGGATGTAAATTGCAGTGCAATCAAGTTACTGTTGGGATTATGGGACAAGGCATCTTTGCAATTTATTGTCAGTGCGATTCATTAGTGACCTAGTTATTGGGTGGAGGGAATTTAGGGTGTCGGTATGCATTATAGGCCAATTGTAACAGATCTCAAGAGGATATAAGCTGCAACGCAACCGACTTGATGTTGGGATTATGGGACACTGCATTGCACTTTATTGTCAAGGCGATTCATTAGTGACCTAGTTAATGGGTGGAGGAAGTTTAAGTGTTGGTATGCATAGGCCAATTGTAACAGATCTCACGAGGATGTAAGCTGCAACACAACCGACTTGATGTTGGGACTATGGGACACTGCATCTTTGCAATTTATTGTCAACGCGATTCATTAGTGATCGAGTTATTGGATGGAGGAAATTTAGTGTGTCATGTATATATAGGATAATTATAACAAACCTTAAAAAGATGTAAGCTGCAACACAACCGACGTGATGTTGGGATTATGGGACACTGCATTGCACTTTATTGTCAACACGATTCATTAGTGACCTAGTTATTGGGTGGGGGAAATTTAGTGTGTCGGTATGCATTATAGGCCAATTATTGTAACAGATCTCAAGAGGATGTAAGTTGCAACACAACCGACTTTATTTTGGGATTATGGGAATTGTCAGCGCGATTCATTAGTGACCTAGTTATTGGGTGGAGGACATTTAGTGTGTCGGTATGCATATGCCAATTGTAGCAGATCTCAAGAGGATGTAAGCTGCAACACAATCGACTTGGTGTTGGGACTATTGGACACTGCATCTTTGCAATTTATTGTCAACGCGATTCATAGTGAGCTACTTTTTGCTTTAAGGAAATTTAGTTTGCCGCTATGCATAGGCCAATTGTAACAGATCTCAGGAGAATGTAGCTGCAACGCAACCGGCTTGATGTTGGGATTATGGGACACTGCACCTTTGCAATTTATTGTCAACGTGTCTCATTGTGAGCTAGTTTTTGTGTTGACGAAATTTAGTGTGTCTTTATGCATAGGCCAAATGTAACATAGTCATGGCTTTCGCGGTGACTGTTGAAGAGCAGTTAAGCTTAATGTTAAACCATATTGAAATGTTTTCTTTCGCAGTTTTGGCTGCCGTGAGGATACATAACAGCTAGTGATGTCGGCCGACCTATCCGGACTGCTGGATCAATCCAGACAGAATATGCATGCAATGTTGCTGTGACAGCAAACATTGAAGAACATAATCTCAGTTTAGAAAGAAGGTTTTGTTGCCATAACGTGATATATGTATTATTTGATCATACCGAGTTTTAGGAATAGAGGAAGCGCGGTCTACCACAATTCGGCTAAACACTATCCGTATCGGCGACCTCTCATAAAAACAACCTTTTCAGTGACTCGTTTCCGACACCGACATTTTTGCCAATTTTTGGCGACAAACTATAAAAATGCAGCACTTCTGGTACAGTGTCAAAATCAAATGTTAAGCTGTTCGCAGATGTAGAAGACTGTTTCTGAATGAACTAGAAAGTTGCCTGCGATGTTTTTGTGGTCCGTCGGAACACCGATATGTCACGTAAACAAACGAAATTTTATAGTTCGGTATTTTCTAAATAACCATCCGTATTGATTACAAAATATACTAGAAGATTGGGGAATTCGCCGTAAATAGATGTCGCTTTTTAAAGTTTTACATGAAAACGTAGTTAACGCAATGCTTATATTGATAAGTATTCTTGGAGAAATTTGTTTTTATTCCGATGCATTTCAGGAAATTCGTGACTTTATTAATCGATTTAGTAACGATCCTGGAATTACGATAAAGTCTGCCGCTACGAAAGTTGTGAACGGTTTTGCGAAAGCTAACGGTATTTTTAACCATGTAATGAAAACTCACATATATTTTTGGCTTGTGCTTTAGAATGTTCTTACACAAACTTTCAAGCGTGGTTTCTGTATTCGCTGAAAATTTTGACGAGGCAATGAAGTTTGGGACCTGGCCCGGAACCAGCTTTGTCGGATTTTGTCAGATGCGCTAATTATGAGGCGCCCCAGTAAAACTAGGAGCTTCGTCATATTTTAATTCTGAGCGTTAACGAAGAATTTTACTTTTCAATTGGTGAAATTAGGGATATTCAGTCTGTGGATTTTTTTATTGTCGTATCCATGGCTCACATTTGCACTGTTCGACCGTCTCGCGCGCTAGCTTGAAAGATCTGTTTCCTTCATTTGGAATCGAGAACGGATTCCAGCTGTTTCTCCCGTAAAATCGGTCTGTAAGGAGCTGGGTCGGTCAAAATAGATTGTACGAAACAAATTGTATCTCGACAAAGGATGCAGTTGTTTTTGTTTTAAATCGGGTTCATTTTGTAAAGCAATTAAGGCTCCATAAAGCCGAAAATAAAGCTTTTGCGTGAGGTACCGTAACCGTTGGATACCAATAGATCCTCGATTAGAACCTATAAGACTCGAAATACCCGAAGATTGTCACATAACCAATGAAAACACATGGGTCATTTTGGAATTTGGTAGAGCGAGATAAGGTCTTTGCAGCTGAATATTGCATACACCATGTTTAGTATTTCATATTTCATACACCATACCCATTGCATATCTTGATAGTTACCGTGTTGAAGGAGGATTAGGTAAAATGGGTTTTAAAATGCGCCCATGGGTCCCGACATGTACCTATAATCGCCCTATGCCCCGAAAAAGACCGTGTTCCTATAACCAAGAAAACATACCGGCCTTCTGGGGCTCATTTTGAGGGGTTGAGAAAAGCAACATATGACGCAGTGTTAGAAAACGCTTAGAATTCAAAAACTTGGCCTCAACATGACTCTACTAAAATCGTTTGGCTTGCATCCTTGCAGAAGCCGGATTGTCGCTTCGAAATGTTGATTTAAAAGAAATTCTGTCAATTGTTTCGTTTTTCCGAGTGAAGTAAAAATGTGTCACATATTATTGAAGCAACGAAGCCTATAATTTCGGTAATTTGTCACTAGTTTTGAACCAGAGGAACCATACAAATTCAACCTACCCAATTTTTTTCGTGTTTTAGCCACTAGGCAATTTTTCTGTGAAGGATAGCTAACCCTAGTCTTTGGATAAAAACCTTTGACCCCTATGATAGCGGGGGTTGTCGGAGGCCCGAGACTCGTCTGTCCAGAGGTCCTTTTAGTTGAGGTCCAGTCGACGCCCTGATGGGGCAAGGACTTGACCAACCGAGGAAGCGCGATATGTTATGCTAGGGTATTACACTCCTTTTAAGAGGCGCTCGCGCTCGAATGACCGACAGTGTGCCTGTATGCGGGAAACTGTTAATCGAGAGATAATATATATTTTGATTAACTCTTTCCTGCATGAATTAATTGGTATTTTGATGTTTAACAGTGTTTTGCCGCACCGACGCACTGAACCTGAATCGTTTGGGTGCGACTCCTGTGCGTTAGCCACTACGCTATCTAGGAGCCCTTGATCGGTTCCGTAAGGAATCTCGCAATGCGTGCTAACGGAAACGCATTTGCAAACGTACGCCGTAGGACAAATTCAAGTAGTGTATAATGTCGTAATGTTACGTTACAAATGTGATGCCCAATTTTTATTTTTCGCGAACCTTCGAGGGATAAATAATAACATATTAGATTTTATCTCTGTTCGAACTTGGGATAAATTGAAATTTTATGCTATATAATGCATTACGTTATGGCGTTTCATAAAAAATGTACACTTTTGCTGTTTTCGCTCAAAAAGTCTGCGGCTGCAATTATTTATACAGTTGCTTTATTTTCAAATTTCGTTAGTAACATATACCTTCTGCGATATTTTGGAAAAGTGGATACATTTCCAGCAGCTGTATTGTCCGTAATGTGTGATACACAGGGGTTCCGTCACAAAACAGCCGTTACCACCAAACCGAAAATGATCCTAGATATGTCCTCTTTCCACTCAAAACCAAAAATGTCTTATGCCCAATTTTTAACCATAACGATGAATTAGGTTGGTAAATTCAAAATTTTTTAAAAGGCGACGGTTCTAGTTCATAAAAAAAATTTGCAACAAATTCAATCTGAAAATAACATGTCTGTATAAAACGTAAACATTAACACAGGTAATGTATTTTTGAGTTTCTGAAAAGGCAGAAAAGTTGCACGCCCATAGTGGCTTTGCCTCCTGGTTCGAACCAGGGGCTACGCCATGTTTTATTTTTGGCTTTACCACCCAAAAAGCGGCTGAGCGTGGGGGTGGGCTAGTCCAGTGTTTTAATATGGCTTAAATATTTAGTGGTTAATTGAGCATCAATTTTCGGACTTTTATTGATTATGCAGCTATACAACCAGTAGCTATCACCAATAACGAATGCGCATGATGTAAAAGTGTCAAAATATTTTATTTGCCTGATGTCAAGTTAGTGAGCAACAAGATTGGAGAAGCTTTCTATTTACTAATGTTTCTAAATAGTGGCTATTTCAGAAACCCGAAGAGATACAAAAACGAAATTCAAAGCAAAAGATAAACGTGCTGACAAGGCGTCTATATTGACAGGACCAAAATTTACACACGAAATGGTGGCGAACTTCAGTAAATATTTCGATTTCACCGCTTCATCCCAAAGGTTGTCGTCGCACATTGTGTCTGCATTGAATCGTGGTGAAAGCAAGAAGATTCTAACTGTAAAAGTGCGTTATCAGTTGGAGTAATGTTAATATTTGCTGAAATTTGTTTTTAGTTTGTTCAGGTTAGTGATCTTGGTACAGTATTATTTTGTTTTGTCTTCTCTTCAATTGAGATGTCGCAACGTTTTTGAATTTATGAATAATTATTTGTGGATTTGCGAAATTGATTTTCTTAATCAGAACGTAGTGAAACGTAGTGAAGATTCTAACTGTAAAAATGCGTTATCAGTTGGAGTAATGTTAATATTTGCTGATGTTTGTTTTTAGTTTATTCAGGTTAGTGATCTTGGTACAGTATTATTTTGTTTTGTCTTCTCTTCAATTGAGATGTCGCAACGTTTCTGAATTTATGAATAATTATTTGTGGATATGCGAATTTGATTTTCTTAGTCAGAACGTAGTGAAACGTAGTGGAGATTGTGTGTTGCGTGGTGAAATCGTTTAAATTCCGTCTGTGTGTGTTAGTGTGTGTGATCGGCCATAACTCGGGAACGGCTTAACCGATTTTCGTGATCTTAGGCTCATTTGAACCGGCATGGTCGATTTACCATGTACATCCCCGAGCGTTTTTGATTTTTTGGGGTCTGGTTCCGGGGTCAGACGACAGAATGGGGTTTTTTGCCCCATTTTAGTACCCTACACGAAAGCAAGGTTATTTTTTCTTAATTTTCGAATTTTTTCTCTGGTTGGTTTTATTTCATAGTAACATTATAAATGCCGATGCCTCTTTTTTGTTTTTCGATTAAGGCTCTGGTTCTGGATTTATGGGGTTTAAGGTACGGGTGTTTGGCACCCCAAAAATCCTCGACCCAAAATTTGAAAATTTGTTCTGACGTCTTGGGCGACTGAAAAGTTTCACTTGGGGCTCTTCGGGCATGGGAAACTCATTGCCGGGATTGGTTTTGCTTTGTGATCCATGATTCCATGGGTACGGGGGTACCAAGATTCAGGTTCTGAGAACAAAATAAACGTTTTTTACCTCATTTTAGTACCCTTCACGGAAGCAAGATTATTTTATCTTAACGTTCGAATTTTTTTTCTGCTTGGTTTTATTCCATAGTAAAATGATAAATGTCGATGCCGCTTTTGTTGTTTTTCGATTAAAGATCCGGTTGATGGGGTTTGAGGTATGGCACTCCCGTAGTTCCTCGATCCAAAACTCGAAATTTTGTTCTGACTTTCTGGCGGCTGAAAATTTTTACTTGGGGGTTTTCGGGCATGGCAAACTTATTGCCGGTGTTAGTTTTGTTCTAACTTGTGCGGTATTGTGTGATATCCACATTATAGCATATCGACCACTGAATAACCGGAACCGTCCATTTAAACCGGATCCGGAACCTGGTTTTTGAAACCTATATATACAGTTACAATCAGAACTAAGTGCTTATAAAATCGAACGCAGACGAAATCGAACGAAAACGCAATCGATCGATCTTCGTTTAAACGAAATTCGTTAAAAAGGCAAACTAACTTTTTTTGTTAAAATATTTTATATTTCAACACAATCGAAATTCGTTAAATTAAACTCGAACTAACATTTTTTATTAAATTATTTTTTTTTATTTTCGTTTGAACGAAAACGATCGAAATCGAACGAAGCTTCGATAGATTTTTGAGCACTTAATTCTGATTGTATTTGCAGTAAAACAGATGAAGGAAGAAATGCAGGTACAGTGGATTTAAAACGTGTTAAAAATAAATCTTACATTAAACTTAATGTATTGTGATGGCATTATTGCCTTTCTGAAACTTTAAAGAGACTGAGGAAGCTAATAATGTTTATTTATTGATCAATACGTCGATTTTTGGACACCCAGAGAAAAACGCCTTCCACTATACACCCTTGCGTATGTATACTGCTTCAAAATGAATGTGCTTATAACGCATAGAGCGTAGAATAAGCACTTTCGCTCTGTAGAAGAATCACTTTCGCTCTGTCTCCTGTCGCCTCCCTTTACTACACATACGTTTGTTCCATGTTCTTCTGTAGGAAACTTAAAATTCTTGGTTTATATGATTCTAAGAGAAACTAATAGATAGAAGGTAATTTTCTGATCAGTGGTCAGAGACACTGTTTATGCTAGCGTTGGACAAACAATGCCCGTCAGTTAGATCATAATGATGATAACTTTCTAATCAGAATGCTATAAATGAGACACACTGTGATGCTGCTCGCACAGTTTCAATAAATACAGTTCATTGCCAGGAAAGCAGTTTCTAGCTGCGTTGCAGATAACGTTAGTTTACCTCAATTTAGACTGATTTACAAAGTTTGCAAGCGCACTGGCTTGTGCTTGACGCAATTTATGTTAGCCATACTTACAGCTTAGTACTTCTACATAATCCATACTATGTTGCCGAGTTGGACCGGTTTAAATCTAACATACCCCGCAGACTTCTGAATGTGTAAACTAGCTGCTACAATCAATTGTCATGGCTTTGTTTTGTTAACAAACTCCTGCAGGTAACATAGAAATTCCTGCTGCAATTGTGTCCTACATACGTTTCACACTGTAAATTACTAAGTTAATCTTTTCTTTTGCTTGGTTATATTGGAATTTGATCATTGTGTATATTTATTACATAATGTTTGGAAAACAGGTGGAGCAAAAAATGTGGAAAATTTCATACAAAATTTTTAAAACCGGAATTCCGGTTCCGGTATGGTTTTTGCCATTTGCCGGAACCGCAACCGGAACACGATTTTTGCCGGAAACGGAATTCCGGTTACTCCCTGATATCGACGTATGCTATCGAGATCTGATTGGCTGTGCACACAAAATGCGCATGTGTACCAATGCTTACCAATCCTGTACGTTCTGCAATCTCGATAGTTACTAGTTAGAGCTGTTGTATCACAAAGACGATTGATTGCGCTTGCATGCTTCGCTTTTGTAAAAATTTAATTAACGTGATGATGCTTGCAAACTACTGGGTTTCCAGGGGACTAGTGTAAACTATGCATTTCAGCGCTCCAATTGATCTGTACTGCAGCCACCCAGATATTTTTGGCTCTTCCCAGTGCAGCTTCTCATTTAATTTTAGAAATAGCTGAAAATTTCTTTTTGAAACATATGGGAAACAGGAGCGATGTGTCAGAATCAGAGTTAAACCGCGTTGAAATTGAAAGTTTTCATCGTAATCGATGCATTAGCACCATACTAATGTAATAATCGCTACACGTGCACAACAAATTTATGCGGCGTATGCGTTGTAAACCCCCCCCCATGTGGAAGATTTGTGCCTGTGTCATCACGACCATGGTGCATGCTAGTCGAAAGGATATACTATCAGTGCAAGTCATAGTGTCACGGATACCATGTATATACTTTACGTTACGGTGTCTTCGACACTATGTTTGAATAGTTGTTTGAAAAGGCGTGGAAATTAGCTAAGTGAAATTTCAAAATATTTACGCTGTTTGATTGTATCTCATAAACCATCGTTCAGAGCTTAGCATAGGAAGTACATTGTCAAAGCTTGTACTGCATAAACTCCTTACAACGGAAAAGCAACAAGGCATCTTCTCAAAGCACTTTCTAGAAGTTTTCTGTATTCATGACTCCATATATAAATGCTGATAGTGTCCGAAACACCATAATACATAATTGCTTTGAGTACAGTGGTGAAGTTCTGTACGCTATATTGTTAACGGTGTGGAGCAGGCTGTACGTAGCACCCGATGGTCAGCTTATAACGTAAACGCCGCATTTACTCCTCTAATTAAGCGTGTTTGCATTTTAACAAGGAAAAACTAATTCCACTGCTACTCCAGGGAGCTGTCTAGATTGACCCTTTCGATGTTAAGCATTATTTGCTCCGTTTGAAAAAGCCGGAGGAATGGAGTATTTACATATTTCGAGGTTTCTATCGTCCTTCTTTCTAAACATACGTTTAGGTCGTTCTACCAAGCTACACTGCTACTAGAATTACTCACGAGATTCGCCGTGTTTTGGGGGATCGTATTCATCCACAGTTCCAGAAGTTGTTTGGCGATGCGATTGACGATAGCTTTACACGTCTTATAGAGCCATACTTACAAAGGTCTGTTGTATGTGCTTATGATTGCAAAATTCTTTGCTATAACTACCACTCACAACAGAGGCTAAAACTAAACAAATTTTTGCAATGTTATATTTGGACGCTATATTTATAAATCTTGCTATTGTGCGTTTATTCTGTATCAGGTGTTATTCATGACCTTTTGCTCGAATTTATTGCTGCTAACGGATAGAGTGGTGGGATTTAGACATACATGCTATGGTTTTGTGTATACTACAGTCACGGCCAGAATTAAGTGCAAAATAATCTATTTTGATATTTGCAAATTGACACATAATTGCCAGGTTCATGAAATAATAATGTTCCGAGACAGCGAAGGAAACTTTGGGGAAGCTGTGCGCTGAGTCATAAGAACGTATATTATTATGTTAGGGTTCTTGCCAGAAATTATTGGGTTTCGAACGAACAGGCTTCGAGCGAACATCAAACACTTTCTCGAATGAAATTTATTTGAATTCACTTTGGACAATCCGAAACTAGTTTTGAGACATTTTAGTCATACATGGAAAGTTTTTCGTTTTTCAATTAGATGTTCGAATACATTTAAGGGGCACATACATCGAACTGATGTCGTTTCTCATAGGGACTGCATAATTATGTATTTACTTTGACTTTAGAAGTCCTGATTAAGTGTGTAAGAGTCCTCTTTCGTACAATTATTATGGCATTAGGCTAATTGTTGCGTATGTCGAAAACTGGAAGAAAATTGTGTGAGTACTAGTACTTTTCTCTTTGTTTCTTGGAGCAATTTATTCTACCGCACGTTATTTTTTCAAAGATAAATTAACAGATCAACAATATTGAAAATGTGTACCTTTGTGTGAATTGAAGTTCGTATCTCAAAGCGAATGTCTGCTTGAAATTAACGCTACGAAATTGCAGTCGAGTTTTCATTAAAGCTGGTGAGAATTTTTGCAATGTTTTCCTTCCAGAAAATTTCGCTTGCATAGAAGATCGAGGGAGTCTCGAGCGAGCGCTTGGCTTGCGCAAAATTTTGGTACTATTATAGTCAATAATAAACTAATATTATTCTTAAACAAATTTCTTTCGAGCAAATTTATTTTCTTGTATGTTTGGTGACTACTCAACGTAAAAATACAGTTTCTTGAAATTTTGAATATAAGCTAGCTCTTAGCGTTGAACTAACGGGCACTTCGACAACACTTTTGTTATCGAACATAAAATTGATCGAAATACATTTAGCCGAAGTGATTCAAGACTTACATCGCCGGGCAAAACAGAAATTTACATAGATTTAAATTTACACGAAATTTTTCCTAACGCTGTCAGTGGAAACTCTGCTCGCTTATCTCACTCTGTTTCAAATATTTAAAGTGAAAAATGTTTTAAATATTTAGGAATCTGGTTAACCTTCCCCGATGATTATAATAAACAAAATTGTTCAAAAAATGAATCTATTTTTTGACAATGCAATTTTGTTTGTTCTTTCGTGTTTAGCAACAAACTGTTAGCAGTGAATTATATATTCCGCTAATATTAGTTATTTTGATTTGATTTATGTTTCAGACAGGTTCGTTCAAAGCTAACTGCCGCAGCCCAACAAGAAGCTATATCAGTATTTGCGACCAACCTAAAACATCTTTTGTTAACGCCACCTCTGAAAAACGAAATAATTATGGGGATTGATCCTGGCTTTGCGCATGGTTCAAAGGTGAATCTATATAATTTTCGAAAATATCTTTATAAGTATCGAAAATCATTATGTTGAAATTCCATGGACGGTCTCCGGTATTGTAATGACTCTACTCTATTCTTTAATTGAATATATTTATTGAATCAGGTGTTTAAAGTGAAAAATCATGACTTAACGACTCGTTTTGGATGAAAGTTGGAAATTTTGTGCAGAAGCTACTCTGTCAGCATAGATAATATTACTAGTAACCCGTAAAGCGGGCTGCAACGAACCAAGTGTGGCTATCGGCGCCTATTGACCATTCTGTCCTTCTACATTCCGGTCCCTAAGCCCGATTAATGTCCCATGATAGCAATTATTATGCACAGGCAATGATACAATGACAACGCTACGGTCATTGTAGTCATATATCAATACCGAACAACTCTCTGTTTCTTTTCCAATGATCAAAAAGACAAAAACTTTTGAAATTTTTATATCACAAAGTTTAAGAAAAAATATATCTTGAATAATTGCTATTACTTAGTAGGGCCCTGAGACTTGCCTTATTTGAAACATTTCACAGTAATACAATATATTTTACCGTATTTAGCAGTATAAGTAAGCGACTGGCAGCAAGAAAATATTCGATTGTAAAAACCTCTTTGAAGATTGGCAGTTGGAATGTAAGAACCATTCTACCGCTCGGATATATTGATTTACTCGGAAAATCATTAGAAACGCGGGACATTGATATATGCCTACTAAAAGAAACTCGAAAATCAACGGAAACTGGCATGACTACTATAGAATGCGCTAGCGGAAGGTATAAATGTCTTTTCTCTGGCGATGGTAGTGGGCAACATGGAGTTGGTATTGCTTTTAAGCACACGCTAGAGGAAATGCTACTATCATGGAAACCGGTATCCAACCGAATAGCTGTGGCGAGATTCGCAGCGAAACCATCCAACATCACGCTTGTGTGTGCATATGGGCCAACAAATGCATATCCAGATCCCGAGAAAGATGATTTCTATGAAATGTTGCTAAATGAAATCGAAAGTATCCCTCGCAATGACGTCATATTGCTGGGAGGAGACTTCAATGCGCAACTGGGCGACAGGACGACTGGAGAACAAGATATTATGGCAAGTCTATCTGCTGCTGGCACACGATGTGACAACGGCACGCGACTTCTCTCTATCGCAGAATATTCATCATTGTTTGTAGTGAATACTAATTTCAAACACAAACGAAGACATCTTCAGACTTGGCGCTCACCCTGCCAGAAATACTACCAGCTTGACCATTTCTTATTCCACAAAAAATGGAAGTCAGCTGGTAGCCAAACTGCCGCAGCTATTCGGGGTTGACTACTTCAGCGGACCATGCTTTAGTCGTTGTCAAATTAAAAGATTAAAACTGAACAGTAACTATTACAAAGATAGAACACCGGATATTAGGCCCAGTTGGCGAGATCCGACCACCAAAAGAAAAGTTCAGACTCGAGATCACGGAATAGGTTTGCAGAACTTGAAGACAGCATCGATGTTAATGCGCACTGGGATTCTATCAAATCCAATATTCAAGCTGCAATCAAGAAAATATCGAACAGATCAAAAGTCAAAAGAGTTCAGTTCCTTAGCGCATCATCGTTGGAGGCTGTTTCCAATCTTACTAGAGCTCATGGAACCAATAAACCTCTACGATCAATTCTATCGAACTAATCTTACATCTCACCTAAAGCAGGACGACGAAGGGTTTTATTCACGCATCGCAGACGAATTGCAAAAAGCTGCACGCGTTGGTGACATAAAAACAGTATTCCAACTTGCAAGAAAATGCAGCAAACCGCGAGTACAAGATCAAGGGATCATCACTGATAGCAACGGGAATGCAGCAGTCACAGCGAGCGCAAAACTAACCCGCTGGCGAGAGCACTTCTTTAATCTGCTCAACAAGGATCCACCGTTAGCTCCAATTTCTTACACCGATCTTGATTTCAAAGGCTACTACGATCCCGATCATGCAAATAAGCCACCTTCTGTTAATGAAGTAGAGAAAGCCATAAAAGGTTTGCGGTGTGGTCGTGCAGCGGGAGATGATGGCATACACCCAGAAGCATTCAAATACCTAACGCCAAACGCTGTGCAAAGTTTAACCAGGTTGTATGGACGTATCTGGGAGAACGAACAAATTCCTGAAAGCTGGAGAACGGCAATTGTACTTCCGTTTTACAAAAAGGGTAACCGATCCTGCTGCGCCAACTATAGAGGTATATCCCTGCTCAACATCGGTTTCAAGATTCTAGAAGCTGTCGTAGCAAATCGATTCATTTGCCATCGAGAAAAGTACACGCGTGAAGAGCAATGCGGTTTCCGCGCAGGACGTTCAACAATTGATCAAATTTTCACTGTACGCACCCTACTTCAAACACGGCATGAATTTCAAAGACCCGTCGTTGTTGCCTTTATCGATTTCAAGGCTGCGTTTGACTCTGTCCATCGACCTTCTCTTTATGACATAATCACAGCAGACGGTATGCCCAAAAAGCTTGTTTCCCTTATAAAAATGTTATACGAACCTATGCATTGCACCGTCCGCATAAACAATCAATGCTCCGACTCCTTCCAAGTTGCATCAGGAGTTCGTCAAGGTTCAATTCTATCCCCCACTCTTTTCAATTTTGCAGTGGACTGGGTTATGGAATCTTCTCTAAGAAACACTGATGGCATTGTATGTAATTCCTATGGCCTACGGTGTACCGATGCTGCATACGCCGATGATATCGCAATATTTGGAGAATCTGTAGGCCAGGTGCGCGATATGTTACACCGAATTTCAGCAACCGCATCCAGGGTCGGTCTTGTCATTAATTCCAATAAAACCAAAATAATGAAATGCTGCTGCACCGACAATGATAACATCAGTCTGAACGGTCAAACGCTAGAAGAAGTCACATCATTCTGCTATCTAGGCAGCGTGATATCACCAACAGGCAACTGCGGAGACGAAATTAACAACCGAATCTCCAAAGCTAGAACTGCCTTTTGTCAACTGTCACGGTTATGGAAATCACAAACTGTGACATTAAATACCAAGTTAAAAATCTACGACGTTGCAATACGGCCAGTTCTGTACTATGCTTGTGGAACATGGAGCGTTCGCTGCAGTGAAGTGCGCCAGCTAGACGTATTTGAAAATTTTTGTCGGCGTCGTATTCTTGGCATCACCAAGTTTGACCATGTGCCCAATGCGACCATCCAGCAAACCTGCAAGCACAAGCTGTCAGTTCAAGAATACATCGCCAAGTCACGATCCTCATTGCTTGGCCACATTCTGCGAATGACAAATGACAGATGGCCCAACATACTGCTGCTCTCTGACACGCCTCCAGATTGGAAACGGCCACGTGGTCGAGCAGTAGACACCTGGAAGAGACAAACAACTAAAGATTTTGAACGACACTTCCGATACGTGCCAAGAAGAGCTTGGAATGCCAACCCCTTCAAAATGATGGTCACAACAGCAATGGACCGGCTACAGTGGAGGCAGTTGTGTGATATGGTGGCGACCTCAGTCAACCGACATTCAGTCAGTGGTGCTGGGGCCAGGTGATACCAGGTGATTTAGCAGCCCCAAAAACCTAAAGACTCGTTCGGTTCACCAACATGCATCTAATTGGAAAGGTGTGGAAAATTATACAAAAATTTACGAAACTTTTTGCGCCGGCACCGTGTCGCAGGGTTAACAGTACAATATGGTGTTAAAACAATCAAACCAACTTGCTTAACATGTTAAATAACCCTATAGTCCCATAGTTTACCCCGAGTAATGAAAAATATGATTTTTTTACTATTTTAGCCGATAGGAAAGCTATTTGCGGAAACTCCGCTCGCTTCTATCACTGCTTCAGCAATGATTTGTACTAATATCGCATGCAAAACTGTATTTTTGTTTATTTGGCTGTGTCTCGACATACCAAAATTTATATAAGAATGTTTTATCGAACACTAATTTAGAAAATTTTTTGCTTATTGATTTGCCTAATAGTTGAATTCTGAGAGTCTTACTATATTTTTAAGCAGTTATTACCAGACATAAAAATGTTCGAAAGCGTATCCACAGCG
Source organism: Trileptium ribeirensis (assembly GCA_030248225.1). Lineage (NCBI taxonomy): Eukaryota > Metazoa > Nematoda > Enoplea > Enoplida > Thoracostomopsidae > Trileptium > Trileptium ribeirensis. The sequence goes on from JASANE010001266.1 coordinate 38,968, forward strand.
CCGTAAGCCACTGTACCCGGTAAAGAAATGGATTTGTTAAATGAGGGATTTATTTTATAATCGCGCGTCCCATCTGTACATACCTATTGTGTCAGGATTTTGGCTTAATAGAATAATTTTTTGGTTACTTGTTCCTTTTTACTTGTTTCTTTGTTCTTAGAAACTATTCGTTAGTAACGTGTTGTTAGGTTTTTAATTATTAAAAATGAAAGCTCGTTTTATTCTTGCCTGTTTGAAATTTTAGTATAATATTAGCAGGTTTATAATGTCAGAATATTTGTTACAGTCCAAAAATATTTAAACAGGCCACAACTAGTTTTTTGTTGTTTTACGTTTTTGACTATTTTAGATCGCTGTTATTTCGCCGGATGGGTCAGTTCTGGACACTGCAATCATTTATCTTCCATACAAGAATAGTTTTGGGTTAGTTATATTTGATCCACACAGTACTCGCCACATTATATATTGAGAGCTCCTTGTGAGAAAATAGAATTTTACTTTGAAGTTATTATATATGTAATGTGGTTGTTGTCTTGCTCGGTCGCAGAGCTATAGTCAATATGTGACGAGTACAGAAATAAGTTTCGTATATTGTGGAAAACATTGTTTCACGGTGAACATCAGTGAGCGATAGAGATTTTCACTATGATTGCACTGACAGATTGTTACATGATTTTCCGCATTTTTGTGATGCTGGGACTTACGGTTTTCATGGCATGACTATAAACGGGATATGGAGGTTAGTTTTGTGTCAGCTCTAGAGTTAGCCGTTGCGTTATTCGTCGACAAGTATGTAAATTTTTATTGTTTACATATTTGTTGAAAGTAGGATTATGTATTAACTGCACCACTCATATTTTTGATAACAGTTGACCAAAAAGTAAGCAATGTGCGGTTGATTCAGAAATGAACTGACATAAATGTAGATCCTGAATAAAATGGCAGTTAGGACATGTCCTTGGTCGTAGACGTTTACATAAACCTTCTGGGTACAATGTATTGATTTGACGCAAATGATCTTATTAAACAACCTGACGTTTTAAGTGTTGAAACCGACTCTCATCAGTTGGGAAACCCTACTCAAGTAACGTGCACTTCCTCGCTAGAAGTGACAGATCTTCACTCGAAGGTCAATCCGTGAAAGACAGTCAATGTTACGGAAAGACAGAATAAGTACTTTATGTTTATTGAAACCTTCAAATGTATCGAGTGTGTTTCGAAATTTACATGTTTCAGTCAGGGTTTTTTGGTCAAAAACATGTTCTTTTGAACACAATTTCTTATAAATTAATGAACACCAAATTTTAAAAATGACCATGTAAATGAACAGGAACATTTAATCCCATCAAAAGCATCGTTCGAAACGGAGTTTTGTTTGCAATACTTATTATTGTATGATTCACAATGTTCATAAGCTATTATTCATAAATGTATATAAAGCAGTACACCAGACACGTTATGTATGTATATATAGCTTAAGTAATACACCCACATTTATACGCATGTAATATATGCTAGTTTGGTTACGTATAAAGGCATATCTAAGCGGTCATAGCTATGTAGTTGTAAAATAGACCATTCATGCTTAAACATGAACACTCACGGTTATAATGACCAAATTTTTGAAAAAACACGTTGTTTCATTCTCCGTCGGAGCATATTACTGGCTTCTATACAGTTTCAAAATTATTATACCAGGGAGCTGGAAGTCGGACTTCAACCCTTAACGCCCGAAATACCTGGAGAATTGCTCACATGGTACAACAGTACTCGCCACATATTGACCTGTTGCTCGCTCGTTGTTCGCTCACAACTTGCTCGTGTAAAATATTATTTTGAAAGTTTATGGTTTTTGATTCGCTCGCTGCTCACTCGCTCGTAAGGCTACAGTCAGTCGAGTACTGTAATTGCGGAGAAAAGCATGCCATCAGGTTAACTTTATACTGCCTGAGAAAGATGTTAGTACCTTGTTTCTCATTCCTGTACAGCAAGTACCTTATTGTTTTTTGGTCTCATGTTTATTATTTACACCTTCTGAAAATAGATGCTTTGCATGGACCGTTGGGTTAATTTTTTGCGGCTATATATTCAGCTTGAAGCGTGTTATATTGTGATCTATGCGTCTATTCTTATGCTCGTTAATATTGGCGAACCTGTGTACTCTCCACTTTGCCATACAAATTCATTGTTTATCAATTCATATCAGCAGCATATACAACATAGCAAACACATCAGTCACCTATTCTTAATGCCATGTTAATCCTACAAGGATTTTACATGTTCGGATCATCACTTATTTGCATCGAACAAAAAGATTCAAATTAAAATATTTAGTTGAAGGCGGTAATTGAACACACAACTTCTGGACTGGTAGGATCGGACAGCCCGCTAGACCACTCGGCCACGTTTAAACAGATGTCCTGCATTACATTATGGGACATTTCAACGGTTGTGCGAGTTTCCCAAAGAGGTTTGAAACGCGCAGATATTTTAGTCTTAATAACTTAGAGTAGGTAGAAAGTAATAAACAGAGCGGGTAGAAGGTAATTAAGAGCAATAAACCTGACTAACGAGGCCAAAATAAAATGCAGAAATCTAGCTATCCGAATTTGGTGTTCAGAGCCACGAAAACTGTTACACAACCACTACTGTTTTTCTTCTGCGATTTGATCATCCATTATATCCTGCCCCATGAATCTTTCTAGTTTGTTCAAACACTTGGTTGCTATTACGTAGGGTGTACCCAACAGCAAATCCGTATTTTAGTTATCGATCTTCATTATCAGATATACCGGGTGTCCGCGTCCTGGAAAATCATGGATAATCCTGGAAAATCCCTGAAAGTGGCTCTGCATCCTGGAAATTGAAAGGGCCGTAGTGTAAAAAGAGGCAAATCCTGGAAAATCGCCAAAAAAATCCTGGAAATTCATAAACATTTTTCAACAAAATTCGTATTTTTTTTAAATTGTTAAACATTCGTTTTTTCTTTCAGATTTTCCAACATCAGCGCCAGGAGCCATACTTTTATATATTATTTATCATCGCCTCTGAATCATTAATTAATAATTTTCAGAATATATATAGGCTCTTGAACCACAACATTGTTTCTTTGTTTGTAGTTACTGGTTTCAGATTTCATTTGATTCAGTTATTACAGATTAACTCTGTTGGGGTTCCAGAGTATAACTATATATTCAGAATTTTATTTGTGCTTCAGACGTACTGATAATAGGGTCCCCGCTCGACAGGGAAAATATGGAAAACAGGGAAATTATCGATTTTTGCAGGGAAAACAGGGAAAATTTTGACGTGTGCAGGGGAAAATTTTGGGATTTTTTGGAAATGGGTTGCTTTTTGAAATATTTTTGGAAATTTGTGATTTTTTTATTCTTTTATTTCAGACTCATTTCTCCGATTTCATGCTGCAGCAATGTCGCACCTTCTGCAATATATAACTAAATTTAATATAATTTTAATGTTTTAGTTTTCACACTAATATATTGTCTGAAACGCTATAATTTTCAGCTTATACATATCATTTTAGGCGATTATATCTTTGTGTATTCGTATGTCCAAGTTGAATTTTTACAGGAGCTGCGGAGAAAACAGGAAAAAAGTGGGGAAATTTTGCAGGGAAAACAGGGGAAAAAATTGTCGAGATCCCGCGGGGAACCTGTGATAAGTAATATAATTATGCCGAAATTGAAATGCAAATTTCTCGACTCCTGGTTGGATGCAAATCGTTTCCCCCGATTTCGCCAATTGGCTCATTGCTACATAGCTTATTCAACTTTCTACGCTGGTTCAAAATATGTATAATACTTTCCTATGTAATTTTTTCTTATGGGAAAATCGTATGACGCAGGGTGTCCGCGACCAATGAAATCCAAAAACAAGTACTCGAAATGAAAAAAGAGTCATTACAAAGCTTAAAAATTCATCCCTTCACCAATATTGTTGCATTTAAAAATCCTGGAAATCCGCTCAAAAAATCCTGGAAAATCTTGGAAATTCATGACCGGAAATGCGCGGACACCCTGGATATAGTTAATTTAATATATATAGTATTTCTGTTAAAACGATTATTTGTGCTGCCACCTCGAACTACTTGATGGTGCTGCGTCTCAACCTACCGGGAGGCCAAAATTTACCTGAGGATGCCGCCAACTTCATACGGGCAGCTCGAGAATTCTTGGCCCCCCTCTGTGCAGAATATTTGGTGAATATGATGTCGCAACATTGCTTGGGTTGGACCCAGTGGCGTCGCAAGCTCTTCAAAAGTCTAAGGCGGACGTTAACATTAATTTGGTTATAACTTCATCAGTTAATTTTTTCACCTTTATCAGTAAAAAGAGTGGTGGCCCCATCTTGAGCGCCCCTTGTTTGACCTGATTGAAATCTATCCGAGTTCTCTTATTTGTCCGTTTATGAAACTTATAACTAGTATATACATTAAAGGACAATGTTTATAAGATAGTTCTCAAGTTCTTTTGGGTGAGTATAAATTTTATATATTGTTGAAAATTGCAATACTGATTTAGGATTTTTAATTTAAGTACAAATATTATTGTATTTTATCTCGGTGAAGTTTTCGTGCACCGTCACATTTCGATTTATATATGACAATTTTTTGTTAAATTATTAATTTAATTTAATTACAGCATAACATATATAACTGGTAAAAGTAATGATTTACACACACTGAGCGGAGCAACAGGCAAAGTATTTGGTACCTTATTTGTGTGTACATGTGTTTCAACTATTTAATTAATATAATAACTATCACATTTTATCCAATTGATATTCCACCATACAAAGAGCTCGCTAGCTAAAAAATTGGCTAATTAGCTAATTATTTACCTAATCATGATAAATTCATAGAGCTTTAAAATCCACATATTCCTAATCAGCGACATCGAAAACCACCGAGCGCAGCAAATTAGCAATTTTTAAGTGATTTTAAAATTTGCATAAAATTACCTAATTAGCTAGTTAATTAATCAACTAATTAGCATTTACGGCCAGGTTTTAGAGATTCAGAAATGACATATTTGTGATCAGCGACATAGAAAACCCGGGAGCAATTTATTTTTAATTTTTGAGCACTTTGAAAAATTTCAAAAAATTGGCTAATTAACAATTAATTAGCTAATTATAATTAGCATGTTTTTACTTCCTTGAATTGTAAATAAGCACCAGGTTCACAGTCACCACGGCGAGATGTAGTATATGTAGTATGTAGTATACTACCAAAATAATAGTTTTGCACTAATTCTTTATTGAAAAATATCCAATTATTGTTTGAAAATGCTAAAAATAGGCTGACACGCTCAACTAATTATTAGGTAATTACTAATTAACTAAATCCAATTTCGACAAAATCTGTATGTCTTGCACCTGTCCGGTATTAGGCCTTTCAAACAAAAAAGTTTTTAAAATCGGCCCAGTAGTCATTGTGGAGTTTAACGGACGGACAGACGGTGCCGAATTTTCCCCCTCTGACGAAAACAAAAAAGCTTCGCTCCGCTTAATTATATATATACAATATAAAGTAATATAGTACTATTATTATTATAATAAGGGTTATTAAGTTTCAGCTCCGAAAAGCATAACGTTTGTGTTTCAACCTTAAAGCGCCTGATTACAAACCACTGTGTGACAAAAATTGCAATCGGAAATGGAACTGCTTGCAGAGAAACGGAAGAGCTTGTGTCAGGTCTAATCAAAAGCTGGAATTCAATGTCTCCTAAACTTTCGTATACGATTATTGCTGAACATGGATCATCAGTTTACAGCACATCTTCGTTGGCGCAATCTGAATTACCGAGTAAGCCTATAATTTTGTGGTTTTTTGATATGCATATAGTACTCACGATCTTGTCTTTATAAATGCAAGTTTTATTAGCCTGTGTATAATACTGCTATATGATTTGGTCACGGGCGATTTCGTTTCCGCTACATACCTATTAACTCCGTACTGGGAATGATTTGGGTGTGAAGAATAATAGGCTACAGTCATGTCATAATTTTAACGTAACGTTAATGCTACCAGCTGTCTTGTTTATATGTTGACATTTGAAGAATGTTAGTGCGCACATAATATTTTGATTATGGAACATGTTTGCTCCAGCAAGTGAACTAATTTGAGCTCAAATTTTGATCAACATTTGAAAGCATCTTTTTTGCATTTTTGGTAAGTTTGCCCCTGTGAGCACTGCTCAAATTTTCAACGATATGCCTTTTGTCAATTATAGATGAGATAGATTGCCTGAAAAAGTTTGAGCTCAAATTTTGAAACGTCGCTATTTTAATTTACAAATCACCTTCAAATTTTGACCTGAAAATGTGAGCAAAAAGTTTGAGTGTGTGAACACGCCTTAAATCAATCAACAGGTTTAAGTATGTGGTATTTTCATGGATTTGGTGCAGTTTCAAAAAAATCTGTATCCAGTTGCATTATTAGAAACAACCTCATAATTTTTCGCCTACTGCCTGTATATACATAATCAGGGATTAATCTGATTTCCATTTGTGGCGGAAATTAAGATTTGGTTATGGTTCTGGCCAACCCCTAACACCAACCATGTGTTATAGCTTCGGTGAAGAATTTTTTGTATACAAATATTGGCACTTTATGGCATGTGTGGCTCAAATATACATTTTTATTTTTAAAATATCAAAATCAAATATAAAAATTTTATTTTAAATCAAAAAATCATTTTTTACAAATCGCAGTACTTGTGTAGAATTAAATTATTTAAGGAATCATAGGTATATAGATGTTTTTAGCCTCATTTTGTAGATCAATTTATTCATCCTCTATGTAATTCAAAATGCGAGTATAATCGGTATATCATCCTAACTATTCAATCAACGTGGCTGATATTTGGTGGCTCATTTTTGTAATTTAATGCTCTATATAGCTAAGCATGTATATTAATAAATCTTATCTCTCTAAATTACATAATTAAACACTCGGAATTCACCGCTTTGGCGATAAGACTAGCTACTAGTGTAGAGTAAATGTGCTATGCGGTAAAATGTCAGCTTTACTCGTAGCAACAGTGTATTTTCTTTGTGGATATGGAGGACTGATTAATAGAGGGACATCATTAAGTTGATTTCAGATATTGTTTTTAACTGTTGTGAATTACCATAATGCGGTGTGTGGTAGTAGAGTTACCGTTATGCTAAAATATTTGAATTCTGGGTGTAATTTATGAAATGAGCGTAGCGACGAATGCTCAGTGGCCAGAGTGGTAAATCTCGACGATATCGGTTTCTTCACGGCGAAATGACTGTCGCGATAGCTTAATCAAAAGCTTGAAATCTCTATTTGTGTCCTTTAGTTAGACGTACTAAACCTATCCCACCATCCCCGCCGCCGTAAAAAGGTGAAAGGGGCTCACCTAATGCTGGAAAAGGACACGATAAAAAATGTTAAGGATTATATCTCAACATGCTGTGCAGATATCTAAGCCAAATGAGCTGTATAATGTTTTGCTAAACGTAGTTTTGAAATACAGTAATTGGGTCAAAAGTTAGTGCGAAATTAGCGAAAAGAACCATATTGCCATTTCAGGTATTTCGGTCAAATCGGGCTCATTTTTTAAAACAATTCATTTTCTAAAAAGCTGCACATTTTTTCTACTATTATAGTTATTTTCGTAGCAATGTTGGTTCAAAATGAGTATTTGAATGTGCCCATGAGACACGAAATCACTCATGTCGTAACGGCTCGGGCTTTTTATACGGTTTTATTTTGGCCGTTTTTGTAGAGCAATTATTGAGCCTCTGTATCATCTGTTGCTACTCGGTTAGTTTTAAATGGACATGTGCAGCTCAAAATACACGAAAACTGCCGTATCCCTGCAACCGATCGAGTGATACTGGTGATATCGAAATTAAATTCAACGTTAGCAGCTAATCTTTAGCGCCACAAAAACAACTTCATTCGAACAGTCGTCCTAGTTTTGAAATTGTTAGATCACGCCAACCATTCAGAATAGGAACGGTTAAGTAGTTGTACCGTATAAGACAGAAAGGTCAAATAATCAAATTTATTTAACGAAGCATGAGAGGAAGGTGGTATCCGGGTCTCCTCACATAGTCATGGGCAAAAGTAAGAAGTGATTGTAAGCAGACCGTGTACCCGCGTAGTTCCATCTTTTGAGCAGTGTCTTAGTTTTCTGTGTAAGTGTAAATTTTTAAACATTTAATACTGGAATCGTAGCTACATAGTATTGTTGTCAGACAGGGTAGTACTAACTACCAACACATTTATGTCAGAACATAGTGTATTATGTGCAGTGTATTATATTTCAGAAATGGACGAGAAGCTGCGCTCAGCAGTTTCGATCGCCCGTCGCCTGGCCGATCCGCTGTCGGAGCTAGTTAAGGTTGATCCAAAGAGCTTGGGCGTCGGCCAATACCAACACGACGTACCACAAAAAGCTCTTTCAACCGCGTTAGACTCAGTCGTTCAAGAGTGTGTGTCGTTTGTCGGCGTGGACGTCAATACGTGTTCGGCTAGTGTGCTGCGGCATGTAGCTGGCCTTAATTCGGCGCGCGCTGAAGCAATCATTAGCCATCGCTCAAGCCTACCCAGTGGTCGATTTACTAGTCGTGCCCAGTTAGCCAATGTTAAAGGGATGGGACCGAAGACCGTTGAACAGTGCTCGGGGTTTGTTCGAGTTTACCCACCACAAGGATACATATTTGATGAAGATAGTTATAACACGGAAAGTTTTGGAAATAACGGCAATACTAAAAAACGGAAACTGACGAAGCGTACCAAGGCCATGGAAGAAACCGGGTATAACCCATTCGATGCAACAAACGTTCACCCTGAATCATACGATATTGCCTGGCATCTTTTGAAAGTCCTTGGATGTACGCCGTTAGATATTGGTCGTCAGGATTTGCCTCCGTGGGACTCGAAAACTTATTGTGCTTTGTACTCTGATGACAAGCAACACAGTGGGAAGCCACAATCCAGCTGCTCAACCAAAGAACGCTCAAGTAATATTGATGTGATAGACGTAACGTCGCCATGCTCTTGGACAGGAAAGTGCTCAGGCCTAGTTTCAAACAAAGGCACATCTGATCATTCTACGAAAAGAACGATCCTATCTAGGTTTATTGATGCTCAGAAAAAAGGAAATTTGGACTGGAGAGCCGTGTTTCCAGACTGTGACTCAGAGGATCGGCTTATGTCGATCGCGGAAGCGTTAAGCGTAACGCAGCATGTTGACTATCGCGAGACAATTTCGTGCAAAACTCGACCACAGTTTCGACGTTCCATTCAGACACTATCCGACTTACAAGTAGGAACGAAGCTCAGTGGGATAGTCCGCAATGTTACTGGCTTTGGGGCCTTTGTGGATGCCGGGGTCGGGCGTGACGGACTGATACCAAAGCAGTTGCTCACCAAAAGTCCTTATATAAGCGACGATCTGGTATTAGGACAGCGGGTTGATGTCATTGTGATATCGGTGGATCATTCAACACAGCGATTTTCGTTGAAACTTGCATAATTTATAGAAGCTGTCTTCTTTTTTTGCGGAGGGTGGGTGGGTACCGGTGTTCATTGCGCTACTATTTCAGCGTCCAACCTCCCATATCGCTCTGTACCTTTGTAGAATCTGTCAACATTTCACTTTCGTTTTTCGAATTTGCTTGTACCTTATTTGTGTTATAATCTTTTTACTAATAACATAATTTTTTTTGGTTGCGATTTGCTCTAATTTTCTGACACTCATGGGTATATATGTTGATTTCCTGCATTGTATCATTACTCATTGTACATGATTTGAGTTGATGCTTGGAACGTATTTTCAATTGTGTGGTTTCGATTAACTGAGTTAACTACGTGAGTTATCGAAAATGAACCCTTGAGCTGTTTTCAAATAATCCTTGTTACTTATACAGTCACGAAGAAAAATAAGTGTTCAAAGAAACGAAACTAAAGAACGTTTACGTTTGTCCGCGTTTATGTTCGTTGCTAAACGCATGCAAAAAATCATTTGGTCCAGAAACGCGCAAACGCTCGTTTGCGTATACGTCTGTTTACAAACGAGTGTTATAACTTTTTTAAATATTACATGCCCTTTAGGGTATTTCAGAGGTGTTCTTTATCGAACTTTTTAAGTGGAAAAAACATGGTGTTTAATAACTTAACCTCGACGTTGCCACGCTGAAGTTTTCGCAATACAGTCACGGCCAAAAATAAATGCAAAATAATCGATCGATTTTAGGGCAATTAAGTTCAGATTTGTGAGATTTCGATTCAACGAAATTTTGCTCGATTCTGATTAAACGAAATTTCGATTTTTAATTGACTTATTTTTGGCCCCGACCCAACATACGGGGCCGCATTTTTTAACACAATTCTGTTGGAGATACTGATATAAGTCAAGCTTAGATTTTCTTGACCTTTCAGCAGCGGTTCTTAAGCACGATTAATTTAAGTAAAACCTGACGTGTTTTATTAGGAATCGTAACATCTTCGGTTGATGCTGAATTTTTCGTGGTTCCTGTTCTCCTATTCATGTATGGTTTGTAAACATGAGCGGGTACAATGTTATACCTATATGTACTTGTGCGAGGATTTATATATATTTCAAACTCTGAGTAAAATTTGCCAATAGGGTGCTGCACAACTATTTTTTAAGTCACAGCAGGCTTGCATGAAACTGTGCTTTCTCAAAATATCGGAAAGACATGTTCAGGTTTAGGAGTGACCCTAGGCGATCGCGCTGGATAGTGTGACGCGTTGGATAATCGAGAAGTTGTTGAAATAAAATCTTTTTACTACGTTTGGAAGACATGGTAGGTAGCCATGGCCATACAGGGAGAGGGAGAATAATCCCTGAGGCTCGGGTCCCTTCGTCAGGGTCTCGCCGATCTCCCTGAGAGGTAGCGTGATCCTCCCATCCCCCGCCTGTGCAGAAAATTTTGACAAAATGCAAAAATCGGGGCGGAAATCGAAATTGGTAAAAATCCAGGCAAAATTTTGACTAATTTTGAGTCCCGAAATATTCAAAATTGATATCTCCCTAACGATCCCGCCTGAGGATAACCCCATTCTCCGAAGCATCCGATATCCCTATGCGATTTCTAAGCTCACCCATGTATGGTTTAGTGTTAAAACGTACTGGTTTCGACGCCATGTTGTTGGTTTTTTAGTGAAGCAGGTAGTCGTACCTCAAAGTGTAATCATACACTTTTAGGTCTTGCCAGTGACATATTCGAAACGCTTCGGATAATTGCCAAGGATTGCTAAATGTAAATTATTTTGAAAATTGGTAATTCATGGTAATAAAATTAGGTACTATTTTAAATGTTGACAATATGTTATACTATAATGTTATAATAAAATATAATATACATCTCGGTCATTAACGATTTGTTTGATTAATAATAAACATATTTGGATGAGCTCTTTCAATTGATGCGATATTCGGTTGTCGTTTTGGCCAAAGTAACCACGAGGGGCGTAATACAATATAGGCCATGCCGTTCTCGATATAATAAGGCTACACTAAGTCTAACTCGATGGTCCCTCGCCTACGTTCTACACTGTTTTATAACGTCTCTGTGTGCTTAGGGTTGCTTTATCTGCTGTACTATTGGCCTTAGCTTTTGCAGAGTCCCATGTTCTTAGACCACTAAAGTATATACCCCGTGTTTCTTCAATGGATTACCTATTTATACCATACCATGTTTTGGAAATCATCAAATTTTTACACCTAATTCATGTCTGTATCATCAAAACTCCCCACCAGTGGCTCGGACTACCAGATTGGATTTTATTTGGTGCTTTAGCTGCTAAAGACACATACAGGCTAAAGTAATTGTGGACTTGTTTTAATTTTGTGAGATCAATAGAAAGAGTATAAACAAATTGTTTAACACTCAGTAGCTTGATAGCTATCGTCATTTATAATATTTCGGTATGATTTACCAAGTCGTTCTTCTGCCAGTCCATTGATATTACCTGGGCGTGGATGACTATTGTTTCGTTGACCCGTCGCAGGATTTTGTGATGTCGTTGGTGAAGCATTGGGCGTAGGGCTTTGGCCGCGTGAGGCTGGAGTATCCGCAGTTCTTTCTTGTGTTCGGTTTCGCCTTCGACCCTCCTGCAATTATACATTCTTATAATTTAAAGTTAAATTTTTCACAACGATTACCTCTTAAGAGTTGTTATTTAAGATAATTTAAATCTATCTTTTATATTGAAACTGATAGACTGTTTCACCTGTAAAATCTTGGAACAAACAGTCAGATCAACATGTCAATTTTTCAATGACAATGCATGAGTAAACTTATGCTGCGCCGCCTACCGGCCTCTTCTGACATTATGTGGTAGCATCTCGCAAGCGAGGGTGAAATGGAGCGACTGTGGTTTCATGTTTAAGTTATTTTGTTTAATCACCTGTGTTTCATGTATATATAGCACCCTAAAATATCTAGAAACCTGAATCCATTGGAAACCATAAAACTTCTTTGACTCTACACCAATCGAAAACAGCTGACAATATATTCTTTACCAATATAGGTCATTCTTTATGCCCTAAACGCCATCACCTATTTGGAGAAATGAAAACACAATTTTGGATATCGGGCTTGTCGACCGTAAAACCCTTGAAACCCTATGAAAAGGTACAATATAGTCAAGTTGGACTGTATATTGCAAACCCATCATATACAGCGTGCTTGATAATCCAATAGTCACTCATTGTAAGGTAAAACAAGCAATAACATGGCGAAATTTGAACAATCACTATTTTGGCAAAGTGTCGACTAACCATATTGCGCCTTCAGGGACCCAGTGAGTTGTCCTACAAAAAAAGCAAAGCTGTGAATCTGGATGAGCGTCGAAAATTTTTCGATGGGAGACGTCTTTCGCGAGATATGGGCTGCAAAACACTAGTACACGTTTGGCCATATTTGGCAAAGAACCCTTAAAGAAACTGTTTTTCTGCCATATTGACCCCTATGATGGTGTAGTGTTCCTCGCGTTCATCTAAAGGGCACATCGTCATCATTTTTTACGATCGAACGAAAAATTTTTGAATTCCGTCCATCCGAAAATGAGCTATGATAGCGATAAACAAAAAATAAGAAATTTTCCCCGTTGGGCTTCAGTGGGAAACTCTGTAGAAGACAAAAGAGACATTGCAATAGTCAATTTGAAATTCAACAATTTGTCTTCACGAACGCAGAACTACTGGTTACAAAACGAGGTAATTTCTGTTCGCTATTACAATGCACCTATTTGCTGTTTTGCCGCGATATTATTTAATGACAGCGAACAACGACGCTACATTGCATTTCGCGTTTTTTTATTACACTAAAACATTTCGTTTTATTAATGACCATAACTGTTGTATGCAAACATCACATGTGGTGTGTAGCATTTCAAACAGTGAACAATATAATTTCATTTATTAACGGAACATAAATTTTCCAGTTTAAATGTCAAGCGGTCACTAATCGTTAATATGCCAATATTTGGGTGTGTTACCAAAAACTCCAATTTTATGTTCGCTTATGTGGTCACCGGTCAAGCGATCACCAATCGTTAATGACAAAATTGGATGGTAGGCGGCGCGCCTTTAAGTTACTCATGCACAACATAGTCTATGAAAATGCTATCCAGCGGTGGCAGTCACTTTAAAGTTTCTATAAATACACCTAAATCAGCACTGGCGTGAACATGATAATCAATGAGCTAGTTCTGTATGGTATTTTTAATGCTCGTTAGCACTCATACGATTTAGACAATATTTAACGTTTTCCTAGAAAATGGTCTAGTTAGCAAATGTTTCTGATTTAACCAGCTCAGTGTCCACACCGCCATTTCACAACAATCACAAGCATAATAAAATTTAGGTCATTGTATAGCGCATGTGCTTATTTTATGATTGTGTAAAATTCTAGTCTTCTTTGGTTTTAACCCGAAGATAATTTCGCAGTATTAAGTAGCTGTCGAACTGGTTTTTATAGTCTCGTATCCCTGGCTTGTTACATCATTTTTTGATTTTTGAGAACAATGGCGTTATTTATACAATCATAGCCAGCTATAAACAGAATAAATGCTTTTCGCAGAAGAAATCTAATTACGCTGCGCTGGTCAAAACTTTGTGGTCGCCGGAATTTCTATTTTAACGTTGAGTCGTATATTTTGCAGGTAGTGCTGCAAGGCGTTGTATTAAATCGGGCTGCGGTTAAATGTGTTTTGTTCTTTGTTTGTCATTCGCCAAATCTGCGAAGATTCTTGGCGTTTTAAGGCGTGTTCACACGCCCAAACTTTTTACTCATTTTGAGCTCAAAATTTGACGGTAATTTTTAAATAAAAATAGCGTTATTTTTAAATTTGAGATAAATATTTGAGCTCAAACTTTTTAGGTAATACATCTCGTCCATGATTGGCTACACGAATATTCATGAAAAGTTTGAACAGTGTTTACACGTTCAAACTTGCAAAAAAGATGCTTTCAAATGTTGATCAAAATTTGAGCTCAAATTTTGATCAAAGTTTGAGCAAAAAGTTTGAGCGTGTGAACCCGCCTTTAGAGCCGTTACATCTTCGGCATAAGTCATTGGCTTCTGCATATATATAATTAGATATACATGAATTCGCTGCGAATGCAATGTTTTATCAGCGACTGCACGATGTAGAAATAAATCTGTGATTTATTGAAGAAAAGCTTGACTAACTGCATTACGAAATATACAAATTTATTCAGTTCCTATTGTTTTACATGCGAGACTTAACATTTAGGTACTGCAATGTTTTGCTTCTGAAACGCGTTCATACGACTTACACGAAACGTAAATGTATGGAGTATGGAAATAGCACCGAAGTACGGATATGGCGTAGCATCGTAGTTTTGCTATTTTATACAATTTTTAACATATATTTATAAACATATTAGATAACATCATAGTGCCATCATGAGTGTCCTAACTCAGAATCAAATAAAACAACGTAATAATTTGTAGCCCTGTGTTTCCATGCTTCAGTTTAATAAAACAGTGCGATAATGTTAATTAGTAACTAATGCCTCGGACGGCGAGATGCTACACGTATAGAAATGCAGCAAAGTTTCTATAACACAAATTCGTTAAAATTATTTTTCAGAACAACATGGATCATAATTAAGATATAAGTTTGGAAAGATCCAGAAATTCCAAGCCCCTGATGAGACGTATGAAACAAAAATTGCACAAAGTAACTAGGACCCAAATCGGAATTGTACATATTGCGAGTCTGCTGTACGAGATTTATATACATATATCATTTTTAAGTTCCCTGCGATTGAAAATAACCAGAACTGTGGCACATAAACGATGCCAGGTTGAGGAAATTGTAAATTTTATTGCTAGCTGCAAAGCGATTGCTTTTGCATCAAAATTCCATTAAAGGTGTATTCGAAAGCACAAACGTTTTGATCAAATTTTAATCAGAATTAGAGCTCGAATTTGAATCAAAATTTGGAAGCATGTTTTTTGCATTTTTGATAAGTTTGAACGTGTGAATTCTGTTCAAAGATCTCAAGGATAGCTTTTAGCCAATAATCGATGACACATTTTACTTGAAAAAGTTTGAGTTCAAAATTTGATCAAACATTTGAAGGTGTGAACTCGCACCCTAATACAAAATTAGTTATCTTGTAACTATATATATATTTCGTTAATGGATTTCGTATAACGTTAAATAAATTTTTATCACAACATTCGTATCTGGTATCGAACTCCAAGTATTAGCCACTAATCTAATTTA
The DNA here is from genome assembly GCA_030248225.1 of Trileptium ribeirensis. Lineage (NCBI taxonomy): Eukaryota > Metazoa > Nematoda > Enoplea > Enoplida > Thoracostomopsidae > Trileptium > Trileptium ribeirensis. The sequence continues at coordinate 54,758 of JASANE010001266.1, forward strand.
AAGTTAATGGTCGAATAGTTAAATTTGCTTGCGTAGCGATCTACAAACTACACGTGGAAGAGGTATAACACAAATATGCAGCATACTAAAAGGCAATATTAACAATCCGCAATGTATTGATATTGAGTATGGTTTATTGAGACTCGTTGCACCGTTAATGAAACCATGTCGATAAGACGGGAGTGATAAATATCGTAAACGTGGTTTACGCAAATAGGAAGAAGTAATCAATGTCACATTCAAAGATGTGGGCTCATTTTTATATACAAAATGTGGTTATTATAGCGTTAAAATAGAATAGTTTTATGGGAATTCGGCAACTGTAGGAGCACACTCACTGGCCTTCCGAAATTCAGCTGGAGTAGGAAATAGTATTAATCTTGCTAAAAACACAATAGAATTCAAAATATTGAGAAATTTTTAGATACTAATGCTTTCTGCCTGTATTGATTAAGGAATTTTTAGAAAATATAATTTTATAAATTTTATATTTTGCGATGGAATATGGTTCATGCTTCGTTAATATTAGTGCTTTCGACGAGCGTTATTGCATTGCGTTGCCTATTTTGTAAAATGAGTCTCAGTACAACGTTACAACATACTAAAAGCGCATCAAGGTAATTATTCATTTGTCAAATTTTGAAAATTTTAAATGATTTACACTTTGTTAGTAGTAGCAGCGCTTCCAGCCAGCATCAGTGTTCAGTTGCTTTCAAACATTCAAACTTTTTGCTCAAATTTCGAGCTCAAAATGTGACCTGCAAATCTGATCGAAATTTCACTGTGATTTGTAATTGGAAAATTTGATAGATTTTTATGCTTCACAATTTAAGCTCAAATTCTTATTTCAAAAATTTTCATCTTCCGTTATATGTTTCTAATTGGTTGAATCAATACGATACAAAAGTTTGTAGTCTTCACATATTTAAATTAATAAAAAAGCAAAAAAAAACATGCTGTCAACTTTTGATATAATTTGAGCTCAAATTTTGATCAAAATTTGGTCACTGTTTGAGCCCCTTAAAACTGAGTGTTACAATGTTTCTACTCATGTCCACCATACCAAAATATACGGTAATAAACAGAAAGTAATGTTTGGCAGCATATCTTAACTCTCTGTGCAACACTCCCGCCAGGGTTTGATACATCGGGATAGTGTATAGTTTGTTCAACATTCTATGAACTGCAAATGGGGTCTTCAAAGATTTAGGAGCATAGTTTAAGGGTGTGTGCAACACTCCCTCCAGGGTTTGATTCATCGGGATACCGTATAGTTTGTTTAACATTCTAAGAAATACAAATGCGTTGTTTAAAGATTTAGGAGCATAGTTTAAGGCTCTGTGCAACGGTCCCGCCAGGGTTTGATTCATCGGGATACCGTATAGTTTGTTCAACATTCTAAGAAATGCAAATGCGGTCTTCAAAGATTTAGCAGTGCCGCTGTGAAAAAAATTTATACCAAGGCGCAGTACGCCACTCAAAAGAGGATGCGGAGCACTACCGAAAAATTTGGGGGCTTAAGGCGATCTCTTTATCTCGAAAAGTGAAGAGGGGCGACCCTGCCCCTATCCTGCCCCGTGATGTGCATTTCCATATATGAACGGTGTTCACAGAGTTTGAGCATTATATCACAGTTTGATATCCATTTGAGCACCGCACATATGTAGCTTACCCTTCCATGATACGAAACACTTCGATTATGTGATGTACGAAGTCGATCGTCATGAGGATCCAAGAACCGATTACTGTTCATATCGTCTGGATCATCGGCAGCTATGTATTTGGTTGTGTCTCCGCCTGCGCCAGCCACGTTGTTGCGACGTTCTTTCGAGCAATTGCGCCGAACGCGAACTGATTTTGAAGCTCGAAGTTTCGATGTTTCTGAGGGCGGGCCTGCCAAGTTCTCTGCTGAAGCATTCGCTGACGATGTTTTATTCAATGCTATTTCGCTTTCGCTTCTGGCCTAAAATGATAAAGCGTTCAGCTATCATAGTATCCTTTTGAAAATTTCTCACATTTCGTTTGTTTAGTTATTGAATATATCTTTATATACAAAATATATTATATTTGTCCAAACTTTCTTGGCTACCATATAATCTCAAATAGGAATATAATATGTTTGGCCCATGTCAACCTTAGGGGCCGAAGTATAATGCATATCATGCCGTTCTGGAAATACTAAGCCTTAACCTAAGCTATGGTCCTTATACGAGACATACACTAAGCCTAAGTTTAAGTCGGGGGTTGCCGCCCAACGAACTCCCGCTCTAAGTTGTTCTTTTTTCTAACATTTTAACGTCCGGCCCCTAAACTTGACAATGGTCATGTGTTTTGTGAGATACGCAGTTCTAACCGTCGTCTAATACGCAGATCTTATCGTCGTATTATTCGTAGTTCACTGATGTTTTCTATGTATTTTCCATTTTAGATTTTGTTTAACTTTGCGTTTCCCCAGTGTCCACCAAGTGTTCCTTAGTTTTCCAGTTGTGTCCTTTGTAATTCTAGCTTGAGGGACCTAATCGTCGCATTAGTCGTAGTTCGCTGATGTTTTCTCAGTATTTTCCATTTAGGTTTTGTACAATTTTGCGTGTTCCCCGGCCACCAACAAGTGTCTGTTATTTTTTTGTCCAGTTGTGTCCTTTATAATTCTAGCTTGAGGGACCTAATTGTCGTATTATTCGTAGTTCGCTGATGTTTTCTCAGTATTTTCCAATTAGGTTTTGTATATATAATTTTGCGTGTTCCCCGGTTTCTACCAAGTGTCCCTTATTTGGCAAGTTGTGTCCTTTATAATTTTAGCTTGAGGGGCCTAATCGTCGTATTATTCTTAGTTCGCTGATGTTTTCTCAGTATCTTTCCTTTAGGTTTTGTACAATTTTGCGTGTTCCCCGGCTTCCACCAAGTGTCCCTTATTTGTCAAGTTGTGTTCTTTATAATTCTAGCTTAAGGCATCTAATCGTCGTATTATTCGTAGATCGCTGATGTTTTCTCTGTATTTTCCATTTAGGGTTTGTATGATTTTGCGTGTTCGTTCCCCGGCTTCCATCAGGTGTCCCTTATTTGCCAAGTTGTGTCCTTTGTAGTTCTTGGTTGAGGGATCTAATCGTCGTATTATTCGTAGTTCGCTGATGTTTTATCTGTATTTTTAGGCTATGTATAATTTTGCGTGTTCTCTGGCTTCCACCAAGTGTCCGTTATTTGCCAAGTTGTATCCTTTATGATTCTTGCTTGAGGCATCTAACTGTTGTATTATTCGTAGATCGCTGATGTTTTCTTTGTATTTTCCATTTAGGTTTTGCTGAATTTGTGTGTCCTCTGTTCCCACCAAGTGTCCCTTATTTGCCAAGTTGTGTCCTTTATAGTTTTTGGTTGAGGGATCTAATCGTGGTATTATCCGTAGTTCGCTGATGTTTTCTCTGTATTTTTAGGCTTTGTACAATTTTTCGTGTTCCCAATCTCCCACCAAGTGTCCCTTATTTATCAAGTTGTGTCCTCTATAATTCTAGCTTGAGGCATCTAATCGTCGTATTATTTATAGATCGCCGATGTATTCTCTGTATTTTCCATTTGGGTTTTGTTTAATTTTGCGTGTCCCCGGTTCCAACCAAGTGTCCCTTATTTGCCAAGTTGTGTCCTTTATAGTTCTTGTTTGAGGGATCTAATCGTCGTATTATTCGTAGTTCGCTCATGTTTTCTCTGTATTTGTAGGCTATGTATAATTTTGCGTGTTCTCTGGCTTCCACCAAGTGTCTGTTATTTGCCAAGTTGTGTCCTTTATGATTCTTGCTTGTGGCATCTAACCTTGATATTATTCGTAGATCGCTGACGTTTTCTTTGTATGTTCCATTTAGGTTTGGTTTAATTTTGCGTATCCCTGGTTCCCACCAAGTGTCCCTTATTTGCCAAGTTGTTTCTTTTATAGTTCTTGTATGAGTTATCTAATCGTCGTATTATTCGTAGTTCGCTGATGTTTTATCTGTATTTTTAGGCTATGTATAATTTTGCGTGTTCTCTGGCTTCCACCAAGTGTCCGTTATTTGCCAAGTTGTGTCCTTTATGATTCTTGCTTGAGGCATCTAACTGTTGTATTATTCGTAGATCGCTGATGTTTTCTTTGTATTTTCCATTTAGGTTTTGCTGAATTTGTGTGTCCTCTGTTCCCACCAAGTGTCCCTTATTTGCCAAGTTGTGTCCTTTATAGTTTTTGGTTGAGAGATCTAATCGTCGTATTATCCGTAGTTCGGTGATGTTTTCTCTGTATTTTTAGGCTTTGTACAATTTTTCGTGTTCCCAGTCTCCCACCAAGTGTCCCTTATTTATCAAGTTGTGTCCTCTATAACTCTAGCTTGAGGCATCTAATCGTCGTATTATTTATAGATCGCCGATGTATTCTCTGTATTTTCCATTTGGGTTTTGTTTAATTTTGTGTGTCCTCTGTTCCCACCAAGTGTCCCTTATTTGCCAAGTTGTGTCCTTTATAGTTCTTGGTTGAGGGATCTAATCGTCGTATTATTCGTAGTTCGCTCATGTTTTCTCTGTATTTTTTGGCTACGTATAATTTTGCGTGTTCTCTGGCTTCCACCAAGTGTCCGTTATTTGCCAAGTTGTGTCCTTTATGATTCTTGCTTGTGGCATCTAACCTTGGTATTATTCGTAGATCGCTGATGTTTTCTTTGTATTTTCCATTTAGGTTTGGTTTAATTTTGCGTATCCCTGGTTCCCACCAAGTGTCCCTTATTTGCCAAGTTGTTTCTTTTATAGTTCTTGGTTGAGGGATCTAATCGTCGTATTATTCATAATTCGCTGATATTTTCTCTGTATTTTTAGGCTTTGTACAACTTTTCGTGTTCCCCGGGTTCCACAAACTGTCCCTTATTTGCCAAGTTGTGTCTTTTATAATTCTTGGTTGAGGTATCTAATCGCCGTATTATTCTTAGTTCGCTGATGTTTCCACTGTATTTTCCATTTAGGTTTTGCACAATTTTGCGTGTTCCGCGGCTTCCACTAAATCTGTATTATTCGTCAAGTTGTCACGATATAAAGTTCTTCTATCTATATAACGTAACGCCCCTCTGGGTTACTTGGGCCAAAAATACGGTGAAAAAAGCATTATGCTGCAGGCAGGGATGCGTTTAATGTTTATCGAGCCCCTCCGGATCGATTAACCTGTATTTCACTAGTTTTCACTTAATTCTTCATTTTTAGAAAGTTCCCATCGCGTGGTTGGTTAACACAACCTTGCACCTACTTATTATATACAAGTCCAGGGTGAACTAGCAATTGTATTTGGGTCGCGTTTAACTAGCTTGTGGTCCAATTTTAGTATATCTCTGATAAAAATAATGTCCTCTTAAACTTCTATCTAAACTTACCGAACACACACTTTCACGTTTTCGCAGTGCAGAGCTATATCCTTCTCGAATAGCGTCGATGATGAACGACACGAGCATAGCCCATGCCTGCATTCGTTTAGCCGATCCACGGTGTGTGTCGAGCCGTTGCATTACTTCAAGAGCTGCTTCGCCAAAAGCATCCCACTGTTGCTTTTGGAGTCCGTACATGGCAAACGGAGCATGGGCGGCACCTATTCTGTAACACCGTGTACAAAATTCGGCGTTTATTTCATCCAAGCTAGTAATCGCGTCATCGAAAAGCTGGGATAAAAGTCGACCGTGATCAACAGCCAAGTTGCTGGATCGTTCAAATTTCGGGTAAATGTCACCTAATGCTAATGGCATCCCAGTGGACGTAGTTTGTTGCCCACCAGCGACTTCGGTATTGCTGCCGGTTTCGTGGTTATCACTGATATGCTGATGATGGTGCTGGAAGTTGAACACTCCTTCAATAACATTGACATGCTGCATTGTCTGCTTTAGCCGATGATCCAATTCCAGAGCAGCTGAATAAACTTCGCTACCGAAATATTTTGCTCCATTTAGCTTTGTAACCCGTCGCCAGGAATCTCGCAGCAATGTTTTCTGAGCAGGTGAAAGTGTGATATGCGCTAAAATAGAAAACAAAGGTAATGATTAATAACTACTCAGTATGAATATAGCGTAGAACAATCTACGAAGTCCATAAAGTCGGAAGTCATGTGGCTGTGCTTTTGAATTGTAGGTAAGACTTTTTAGCCGAAAACAAGTCACAACATGTTTAAACTCTGAGTTTAATGTAACATGGAAGCTGATTGTGTGATGAAGTTGAATTTTAGTGATTTTGCGGCAGTGTATAAATCACATTTATTGATGGTTAGAACGCCTACAGACTTCCAGGTGGTACAGCATGAATTTAAAGTCGTCTCGAGAATAGTCCTACCCTAGAGGATTAAAATTATATTTCTTCGATTGAAGCTTTATTGACATCTTTTATGAATCTTTAATCCGTGACGCCAAACAAACTTTCAACGACGTCGTTAAATGGCTTACAACCAGCAAGTTCTTTTAAATCACAAATTTTTTATCTGCTGCCGTAAACTTCCATAATTATCTGAGCCTTATACTATTATAACAGCGATAAAGACACAATTATTTAGTAATAAGAAAATTTTTATTAACATGTAAATATTGGAAATATAATAATTTCTTGGGTGTTCCTTAAAACGTTTAGATTTAGTAATGGAAGAATACTGCAACATCGTTGCTATTGTAAACAAATGACAAGATCTGCAGAGTTTTAGGCAAGTAAAGACAGTAATTAGTATTTCACGTTAGCAAAATAAACAGCTTATGGGGTGGGCGTTTAGGGGCTGTGGAACTGTCAACGTAACGTAGCGGCCGATGACACTATTATCTGTATTTTTACTAGCTGGGTAAAACTATAAAACAATTAGGTGGATATACACGAATTACTCCATTGTGTAGTTTCAACACAGCCAGTATCGGTCTTTATATTCTTGAACTCAAAATGGGATAGTTTAAATAATTTAAAATGAAATAGCTTATGATAATTTAAATAGTTATAATATTTTCTAAAGATTCACAACATGCCAGCAGTCGCTATTCGGCCCGGGGTAGAGATCCTCTCACATATTTTAAATAAATACAATACCGTAAGCTGTTTATTTCATTCGATCGATGATTGTTAAACTTAGGTATGTATATATATTTATAGTTTCGATCATAAACATCCCATTACCTACAATATTACAACTGGAAAACAACGGGAGCCATAATGCATTAGTAAACGTAAGCTGCGCCCCATACCATCCTCTTTTGATAAAAGTGATTGCTATTCAGTTGTTCACTGAACACAAATGTCATTTTTGCGTTAAAGAACAGAAATTAGTCCGTTTCATATTCCATACATTATAATTTGAAAATGTTCGCGAACACATTATTGTTAAAGTACAGGGGCCGAATTGATTTCACTAATGGCGTTATAGAACAGAAAAAATGTCGAAATTGGATACGGCTATTGAAATCCGAGTTTTGTTCGATCACCACGTTTTGTATATGGTGTCAAAAGAGGATGGTTGGGGGCACATCTAAGTTTATTATTGCATAAGGGAAAAGTCTTATTTTTGCCGAAGAGTAGGGCGACCCTGCCGCTCTGTCCTTCCCTCCTCTGGCAGCACCCCTGCGGCTTATACACTGTGACGGTAACTATAGTAATGTAACGAACGTTCATATGCTTTTCAGTGTTAGTTTGAGCAAATATTCACTGCAATTCTGAATGCAACCGTTCATATCATTGTAAAAATTGATGAAAACCAGAAATTGAGCGTAAATGTCGATAATTATACTAAAAAGATATTTAATGTAGTAGAATATCATTGTCATCTCTATTTGAAATCAAAATTGGTGCATCAGCACGGACGTATAAAGCTCTTCTGGCGCACAGACATTATAATTTGTCATTGCAAATGTAAAAAAACAGTTGACATGTATCAAAGCTGGAGTTGTTGGGTATATATATATGAGTTACCGCTTCTAGAGCTGTAATTTTGAGTTTCAAAATTTTAATCTAAGAAATTTAGTTTTAGAAACTAAATATAAAAGTTAAAATAATTATTTAAGATTGTCTTATTATATATGTAAATCGTTTCATAGTGAATGAATAAACTTTAGAATTTAAATTTTTATATGGTGATATTTTACACTTTTGGTTTTGCGCTACAAAACACTTACTTAAAGTCGTTGCACTTTGACCTTTTCCAATCATGGTTCAGGCGATTTGTGACTTCGAAGACCAGGTGCATTTGTTTTGTTGTAGGCTTGCGTAGTGTTTGGTGGCCAAAATGACATATAACTTTAGAATTTAAATCTTCATAAGATGATATTTTACACTTTTGGTTTTAAGCTACAAAATACTTACGTAAAGTCGTTGCATTTTGACTTTTTTGAATGGCCGATGGTTCAAACGATTTAGGACTTCGAAGACCAGGTGCATTTGTTTCGTTGCTAGCTCGCGTAGTGTTTTATGGCCAAAATGACATATAACTTTAGAATTTAAATTTTTATAAGATGATATTTTACACTTTTGGTTTTGTGGTACAAAACACTTACGTAAAGTCGGTGCAGTTTGACTTTTTTGAATGGCCGATAGTCCAAGCGATTTAGGACTTCGAAGACAGGTGCATTTGTTTGGTTGTAAGCTCGAGTAGTGTTTGATGGCCAAAATGACATATAACTTTAGAATTTAAACCTTTATAAGATGATATTTTACACTTTTGGTTTTGTGGTACAAAACACTTACGTAAAGTCGGTGCAGTTTAACTTTTTTGAATGGCCGATAGTTCAAGCGATTTAGGACTTCGAAGACAGGTGCATTTGTTTGGTTGTAAGCTCGAGTAGTGTTTGATGGCCAAAATGACATATAACTTTAGAATTTATATCTTCATAAGATGATATTTTACACTTTTGGTTTTGCGCTACAAAACACGTAAAGTCGTTGCATTTTGACTTTTTGAATGAGCGATGGTTCAAACGATTTAGGACTTCGAAGACCAGGTGCATTTGTTTCGTTGTAAGCTCGAGTAGTGTTTGATGGCCAAAATGACATATAACTTTAGAATTTAAATCTTCATAAGATGATATTTTACACTTTTGGTTTTTGCGCTACAAAACACTTACGTAAAGTCGTTGCATTTTGACTTTTAGAATGACCGATGGTTCAAACGATTTAGGACTTCGAAGACCAGCTGCATTTGTTTCGTTGTAAGCCCACGTAGTGTTTGATGGCCAAAATGACATATAACTTTAGAATTTAAATCTTTATAAGATGATATTTTACACTTTTGGTTTTGTGATACAAAACACTATCGCAAAGTCGTTGTATTTTGGTTTTTTTGAAATGGCCGCTGGTTCTGGCTGCTTGGGACTTTGAAGACCAGGTGCACTTGTTTCTTTGTAAGCTGGCGTAGTGTTTGATGGCCAAAATGACATATAACTTTAGAATTTAAATCTTTATAAGATGATATTTTACACTTTTGGTTTTGTGGTACAAAACACTTACGTAAAGTCGTTGTACTTTGGCTTTTTTGAATGACCGATTGTTCAAGCGATTTAGGACTTCGAAGACAGGTGCATTTGTTTGGTTGTAAGCTCGAGTAGTGTTTGATGGCCAAAATGACATATAACTTTAGAATTTATATCTTCATAAGATGATATTTTACACTTTTGGTTTTGCGCTACAAAACACGTAAAGTCGTTGCATTTTGACTTTTTGAATGACCGATGGTTCAAACGATTTAGGACTTCGAAGACCAGGTGCATTTGTTTCGTTGTAAGCTCGCGTAGTGTTTGATGGCCAAAATGACATATAACTTTAGAATTTATATCTTCATAAGATGATATTTTACACTTTTGGTTTTGCGCTACAAAACACGTAAAGTCGTTGCATTTTGACTTTTTGAATGACCGATGGTTCAAACGATTTAGGACTTCGAAGACCAGGTGCATTTGTTTGGTTGTAAGCTCGAGTAGTGTTTGATGGCCAAAATGACATATAACTTTAGAATTTAAATCTTTATAAGATGATATTTTACACTTTTGGTTTTGTGGTAGAAAACACTTACGTAAAGTCGTTGTACTTTGGCTTTTTTGAATGACCGATTGTTCAAGCGATTTAGGACTTCGAAGACCAGGTGCATTTGTTTCGTTATAAGCTCGCGTAGCGTTTGATGGCCAAAATGACATGTAACTTTAGAATTTAAATCTTTATAAGATGATATTTTACACTTTTGGTTTTGCGCTACAAAACACGTAAAGTCGTTGCAGTTTGACTTTTTTGAATGGCCGATGGTTCAAGCGATTTAGGACTTCGAGGACCAGGTGCATTTGTTTCGTTGTAAGCTCTCGTAGTGTTTGATGGCCAAAATGACATATAGGTTTAGA
>JASANE010001267.1:0-81107 GCA_030248225.1 Trileptium ribeirensis
AACAGTAGTTTGATCTGTAAGAAAGCTTGTCGTGTCACAAACGTAGTCTTTAGCAGCTTTTTAACGAAATGCAAAATTCAGAGTCTTTTCGGTTATCCCCCAGCCCGAATTTCGTCAATTTTAAAGGTACAGATAAAATTTTGGTACCAATCAATTCAGCTCGACGCGCTGGTTCAGAAAATACCCATTTTACCTACATCCCTGACAAAATTTTTTTTTCGATTTTTTGAGGTCCCCTTGGGAACCCAAAAATTTTTTTCTTCGGAATATGGTCATATTGGGCATCATTCGACTCGGCTTGATGAGACAAGTCGATTAGTGTGTAATTTTTTGAAACCTATCCCACCGTTAGAAAGTTATGAGGGCCCACGTAATCTTTAGGGGCCGTACGTTATAACGTTAGAAAAAAGAACAGCTTAGAGCGGGGGGTTCGGGGGCGGCTGCCCCCCAACTTAGTCTTAGGCTTAGTATATATCTCATATAAGGGCCTTAGCTTAGGCTAAGACTAAGGCTTAGGCTTAGTATACCCAGAACGGCATGGCCTGCAATTTATTTCTGCGCCTCAGGGTTACTTGGGCCATCATAACTTTCTAACGGTGGGGTATAATCCGAAAAAATTACATCTAATCGACTTGCTTATCAAGGCGAGTAAATGACCAATTGTGACCATATTCCAAAGAAAAAAATTTTTTTTCAGTTTCCAAGAGGGACCATTGGGACCTCAAAAAATCGAAAAAACTTGCGGGATATAGGTAAAATGGGCATTTTTTCTGAACCAGCTCGACTAGAAATGATTCGTACCAAAATTTTATCTGTACTTTAAAATTAAACAAAAACCAGCTAGTAACCCAAAAAACCCCAAAAATTTTACGTGTCTGTAAGGCATATATACGTAGACCAATTTTTAGAGACCTCATATCCTGTCATGTGACCGATATCGATGCGGTTGAAAGTGCAATAATTCTTCTCGCACAGATTATATGCCAAAAGCGGTCTATACCAGCAGCCTAATCAATTAAACTATGTTAGCCCTTAGAAATGAGACAGCTGCATTTCATAGAAGGTTTATGAAATTCTACCGAAAAAGTTTGCATTCATTTTTCTCGGGGTTTTAATTATGCCAAACAAATTCATAGTCATTCTTTGCAGTTAAATAGAGGAAAGTGCAAATGCTATGTGTTAAAGCACTTTTACCATAATACGTAGACAAATTTTTTTGACCTCATACCCTGTCATGTGACCGATATCGATACGGTTGAAAGTGTGCAATGTTTCTTCTCGCACAGATTATATGCCAAATGCGGTCTATACCAGCAGCCTAATCAATTAAACTCTGTTAATTTGAGCCCTTGGAACTGAGACAGTTGCATTTCAGAGAAGGTTTATGAATTTCTACATGAAGAAGTTTGCATTCATTTCTCAGGTTTTTAAACCTTGTGCCATGCAAATACGTAGTCATTCTTTGCAGTTAAATAAGAAAAATGCAAATGCTGTGTCAAAGCACTTTTTTTCCGTAATCAATGTGTGAAATTTTTGGCCAGAATACATAAAGGGTACGAACCTTGAAAACACACAAAACTTATAGCAGTTCAAATCTCTCTGGTACCCAAACTTGATTTGAGTGTGTTTCTTAAATTTGATAAAAACGTGTTCCTGGCATAAGCCATATATGACATAAGCCATAATGAGACATAAGCTTAGACATGGCTGGTTAACGTTATATTAATTTTACCCTGTGCATCTTTTAATTTGCACTCTATAATATATGACGTATGCTCCAACCGGTCTTATCAGTATGTATCTGTTAGTAAACAATTTTTTTCTTCTTTTGAAAAATCGCAAACGCTAGGAACTTCGATATTTATGACCCCTTTTCAGCCACACCTCAAAATCCTTCATAACATGGCACCGTATGTTATGAATGAATTTGAAATTCATATTACTGCACGGCTATGGAAAGCCGTTATCTTCATTTTGCGTGCATTCGTTGCACGACGGGTCTATGGTGTGCAGTTCGTGCACGTACTTCTGTGTGAAAGAAGCATAAGCTACGCCTGCTAAAAAATTTGGAAAGAAAATTTATACATTTAACTTGATATATTTCTTCTGAAGCAGAATTAATATACGATATATCATAAGGGTTGATGTGCCGACATTGAATATTTTATTGTAAGATGCTAAACCGATCCTCACTTTTTCTGCGACAATAACAGGCACCGATGTGCATAAAACTAAGATATTGAATTTTACATCTCTCACCATTCTTCATCCATAACATTCACACTGTACTTGTAATATAGTCTATATAGCGAAAACCGTGCATACAAATGTCTGAATGCACGGTTAGCTATATAACAGGTGACTTGTAGCATAGGCAGCAGTGCGTTCTAAGAGTTGTACGTACGGTAACTCGTTTATACTCGTGCTATCGCACTCGTCTGAACTCGTTACAATCGAGCATACAATTCTTTGAACGCACTGCTGCCTATGCTACAATTATTACTTATCTAGAATCCACAATAATCCATGATGAAGCATAACGCATTATAGCCGTGCAGTAATATGAATTTCAAATTCATTCATAACATACGGTGCCATGTTATGAAGGATTTTGAGGTGTGGCTGCAAGAGGGCCATAAATATCGCAGTCCCCAGCTTTTGTGATTTTTCAAAAGAAGAAAAAATTATTTACTAACAAATACATACTGATAATACCAGTTGGAGTATACGTCTTATATTATAGAGCGCAAATTAAAAGATGCACAGGGTAAAATTAATATAACGTTAACCAGCCAGGAATGAAGCTTATGTCTCATTATGGCTTATGTCATATATGGCTTATGCCAGGAACACGTTTTTATCAAATTTAAGAAACACACTCAAATCAAGTTTGGGTACCAGAGAGATTTGAACTGCTATAAGTTTTGTGTGTTTTCAAGGTTCGTACCCTTTACGTATTCTGGCCAAAAATTTCACACATTGATTACGGAAAAAAGTGCTTTGACACAGCATTTGCATTTTTCTCTATTTAACTGCAAAGAATGACTACGTATTTGCATGGCATAATTAAAAACCTGAGAAATGAATGCAAACTTCTTCATGTAGAAATTCATAAACCTTCTCTGAAATGCAACTGTCTCAGTTCCAAGGGCTCGAAATTAACAGAGTTTAATTGATTAGGCTGCTGGTATAGACCGCATTTGGCATATAATCTGTGCGAGAAGAAACATTGCACACTTTCAACCGTATCGATATCGGTCACATGACAGGGTATGAGGTCTCTAAAATTTGTCTACGTATTATGGTAAAAGTGCTTTGACACATAGCATTTGCACTTTTCTCTATTTAACTGCAAAGAATGACTATGTATTTGCGTGGCATAATTAAAAACCTGAGAAATGAATGCAAACTTCTTCGGTAGAATTTCATAAACCTTCTCCGAAATGCAGCTGTCTCATTTCTAAGGGCTAACATAGTTTAATTGATTAGGCTGCTGGTATAGACCGCTTTTGGCATATAATCTGTGCGAGAAGAATTATTGCACACTTTCAACCGCATCGATATCGGTCACATGACAGGATATGAGGTCTCTAAAATTGGTCTACGTATATATGCCTTACAGACACGTAAAATTTTTGGGTCTTTTCGGTTATCCCCTCCCCCAGCCCGAATTTCGTCAATTTTAAAGGTACAGATAAAATTTTGGTACCAATCGATTCAGCTCGACGAGCTGGTTCAGAAAATGCCCATTTTACCTACATCCCTGACAAATTTCTTTTTTCGATTTTTTGAGGTCCCAATGGTCCCTCCCCCCTTGGGAACCCAAAAATTTTTTTCTTTGGAATATGGTCATATTGGGTATCATTTGACTCGCCTTGATGAGACAAGTCGATTAGTATGTAATTTTTTGGATTATACCCCACCGTTAGAAAGTTATGATGGCCCAAGTAACCCTGAGGGGCAGAAATAAATTGCAGGCCATGCCGTTCTGGGTATACTAAGCCTAAGCGTTAGTCTTAGCCTAAGCTAAGGCCCTTATATGAGACATACACTAAGACTAAGTCGCGGGGGCTGCCGCCCCCCGAACCACCCGCTCTAAGCTGTTCTTTTTTTAACGTTATAACGTACGGCCCCTAAAGATTACTTGGGCCCTCATAACTTTCTAACGGTGGGGTAGATTTGAAAAAATACGCACTAATCGACTTGTCTCATCAAGCCGAGTCGAATGATACCCAATATGACCATATTCCGAACAAAAAAATTTTTGGGTTCCCATTGGGACCTCAAAAAATCGAAAAAAATTTTGTCAGGGATGTGGATAAAATGGGTATTTTCTGAACCAGTTGAATCGATTGGTACCAAAATTTTATCTGTACCTTTAAAATTGACGAAATTCGGGCTGGGGGGATAACCGAAAAGACTCTAATTTTGCATACTTCGTTAAAAAGCTGCTAAAGACTATGTTTGTGACACGACAAGCTTTCTTACAGATCAAACTACTGTTTGCATGAAATTTTGTTTATATTATTGCTTATAGTAACACCGAAATCTGGGCACTGATTAAACTGTAGGAAGGATTGAATACATTAAAAATGTATATATTCATACATTGCATTGCAATCCATGTACTAGTACACTACACTTTGGCAAACATATTCTCACTTTCCACGTTGAAAACCAATTTTTGAGATATATAGTTTATAGTATATTCTCTGCAGATCGTCAATTGATTGTTCACTACCATTTGACAAAGTTTTCAAATTATCAGCAAATATTTTAAAAATACATTGTTTGCGTTATTAACAATATCATTTTCAAACATCCCTGCCCGATGCCACCCCAAATTTCGCCGAAAAAATAATCTGAAAGTTCTCCATTTAACTTAACATGACATTTTTGATCATTGATGAATGCGGTAACTCATGTTTTGGCACAACAGTAAATACCAAAAACTATTGGTTTGTTGATAAATTTAGGCTGCCAGACTGGGTCAAATGCGTGTGCAAAGCCAATGTAAGCTATATCAACAAATTTTTACTCATCAAGATAGCTAGTCTCGTCATTAAGGCTGTCAAAAACTTGAGTGGCAGTTGAGTGTTTTGAAAGAATTCCGTGCTTATGAGTCGTTATTAGGTTGTTTTTCCTTATGCATAATGTTACCTTTAGATGTGTGCGGCAGGGCCGGATTTTCTCACAGTCTGCCGCGGCTCTAAAGCCAAGTTTGGCTGGCATCGATTAGCCAGTGCGACATTTTTTCTGCCGAGCCAGACCCTATAGATATATTAGCTAATAGTAAAGCGGCTGATGAATTGTCACAAGGGCCGGAACCAGAAACATATGGAAAACGCGAAAAAATGAAAATTGGTGACACATATGACATATATTCGGAAAACGTCTTTCCAGTTATAATAGCATAATGCGCGACTAAACTTAACCTGGGCCCACTTACAATCCTATTTTTTAAAACACGATGTCGAAACCATATCCATTGCTATGGAAAAAACTAGAAAAGCGATTCGATTCACTGCTAGCCTAGAAGTGGTGATTTGCCATCGGCCAATAACAGTTCTATGAAGATTATATGTTTTCAGAGGGGATATGTCTCTGTTCGGGAACAAATTCAATTTAAATGTGATAGAGTAAACAAGGGTCCTGTATTTTGTCAGTGATAGTTGACGAAATTAAACCTTTTTCGATTCAAAAGCGATAAATTTTCGTTCATAAATAATTTGAGTGTTCGCGAACCGAAAATGGTCAATTTTTGGTTCAGAAGATAGGGTTCGATAACGCATTTTTTTAAAAACAAAATAGGATAGTCGTTGGGCGCAGGTTAAGTTTGGTTGCGTATAATTTTTTATGTACGAAAGAGCTTGTTTTACATATCCAATAAGCTGGCTTGTAAAAGGCGCTTAAACAAAAATTTTGAAGATAGCGATATTTACGTTTTATCTTACCTGCATGTACGCATCTTACTTTAATTACTACTAATTTTGCCTTTTTTGTGCCTAGAGCTAAATATTTTCTCTGTAACACAATTTGCTAAGCTTAATGTAATAAATATTTTTCAGTAGTTTGTCCTGGATATAAAACCAAGAGACATAGCCGCTCCCGGCTCGTACAAACATACTAGTATTGCATAGGTATTAATTTTATTTATCAAGGACTGGATGTGGCTGTACCTTTTTGTTACGAGCCGGAATTGGTTCTGTGACAGAATTCGGCTTCAGGTGCACATATCTTAAGGTAAACGATACCTTCAGTGGTCAAGCAGCTTTTCATTAAGCATACTCTCCATTGCCTTAGAGATATTTAACAACATCGAAATTAGACTTTAATTATAAGGATCCGTTGGATCACTCTTTCTGAACGTATTTATTACATCGGCAGTAACCATTCACATGGCAATACTTCGTTTGTAAAATTTTGCTCAAAAAATGCGATCTTGGATAACATAAGGGAATTTAATCTTTTGTATTTCATAGGAAATGTTGAGTGAATCCATAAAGGACGAGTGAGTGTGTTTATTTTTTAGATTAGCGAAATGATTGTAAACTATCGGGCAGTGGTAGATCCAAAAATTTCTGACGGCGAGTTCGCACAGGATGGGTTACTGAAGTTTTTGGAACTACTATATTTTGATTCATTTTCTTCCGCATATTTCACGTTTGTGGGGTATGTAAATATTCTCAATGGAGTGCGGGGCCCCTTCGCTCCAGTGCTGGATCCACCAATGCTGTTAGGCGTAAATTAAATGAAGGTGGAATAACATTTTGTTACTGTATCTTATTCTCATTCATGCTTTTAATTTCTAATCTAAGTAAAATGTGAATAATTTAGCTACCAGCGGCGTTTTTCCAGGGCTACAACACCGTACACAATGTGGAAATTGACAAATTGTGTCCTCAACTCATAAAATTACGGCATAATAAAAACTTCAACTGAATAACCAAATCTACCCATCCTACACCGACGAACCTCGCTTTGGAGACAAATGTGTTTTCCATATCATTTACGGGAAATCACAAAAACTCTAATTTATTTTTCAGTAATCCACGCAGTATAGTAGATGAAAAACAGCGGTTTAGCCCCCCCCCCACCGCCGGCGAAGGTCGGCGGTTTGTGAAGGTATGTTCGGGATTGCTATTATTTATATGTATATATACGTGGGTATACATGTCTACTGTACATGCATATAAACATACATATATACTGAAATATAAATACATACACACATAAACATACATATAGCTTTGAATTGCATTTTAGCTTGCTATACATAAATACTGTAATAAACAGACTTAATTTGATGTATATTGTTAGTTATAGTTATATTGCTAGTTCAAACGTTTCGGCCGCACCACGGGCCTCATCAGGCGGCGGCTGTAGGCTACCGCTACGTTTTGTTTTTCTTTATTGAGAAAATTACATACACAATAATACAGATGAAATATAATATATACATATATATATATAAACACAGACTCACAACATATACAGCAAAACAAAATATTCACATATACAATATCTTCAATTACACTACCTGTTTATTGATGCACAGCTGATACTTTCGACGCCGCGCATGAACTGGTCGTAGACGAATGCAGTTATGACTACATTGCCTTCTGTTACCACACATAATATGCAGCCTGGTTCATCTTCCCATCCTCGATAACCAATGACTTTTTAGAACATTTTAAAGTGTTCCATCCGGTTATCTTGCCGCTTGAAGTGATCATCGCCATTGAATGCCATTTCGTAGATATTCGCTTTGTAGTCGTTGATGAGACGTGAATTTCCACTGCCAACGTGACCAGTATGACCATGTACAAAGTGTTTACTGAAGTAGAGAAACATAGCTTGGATGAATGAAAGTGTAAACTGATTTAATAAATTGAAATACAGTGTTATATATAAACATTTCATCCCTGCCAAAGGAATCGTCAGACGGTTTAATGGCTACCGTTATGTTTTTTCTTTTTTTACTTCAAATCAAACATATAACACAATTTAATAATATCATGATAATAATCAACATACAACATGTGGTATGACAATGATAATTCATACAAAGACTGTTTAAAAGTGTTTTCATTCTTCGTTATAAATTACACCGCTTTGATAATCGCCTGCCGTTTTCGTTGAACTCTGATCAAATTTTTTCCTCCTTCGATCGCCCGTCGATCTAATTACCTGTAGCTTAACATTTACGTAGAAACTCATCCACCTCATTTTGCCAATAATCAATTTCCTTTTGAAGATAAACGTTGCGCACGTATTGCTCAATACGCTTTACGAATATTGATTCCAACGTATTGTTGACGAAGCACTTTATCCAAACCGTACGTTGCCAGATGTTTCATAAATCTTGTTCCTATATAATGGTTGGCCAACGTATATCCTCGATAAATACCAACCGATCGTACCAATATTAGTCTGTGTTGATAAGGTATAGATAACTTGTTAAACAAATGTTCCAATACGTCGAATAGATAAACCATCTGTGCGTCCCATTTAAGAGCTTTCGGTGGTTTGAGCCGAACGTTAAAATGGTAAATTCGACGACGTTTTGATGATCCATTTAATATTGTAGCCTTTTGCCGGGTTCCATTTTTCGCTTGACCCGTTTGTCCAATCGTGGAAGCATTTCGTACTATTACACGTACTGGTTTTATTACTAATCTTTACACTTAAAAATAATATAACCGTCTCACCAACAATTGTTATAAGTAATACAGCATATAATGCAATGAAACGTTTTTTATCCATACTTGATACAATTGTATCTTTAAACCTTTTAAGACATTTTATTCCAAAATACTCCTATTTGAGTTAATATGTCGTTCAGAGAATAAACTCTCCCATGTGAAAATTACAATTGCCTTTTTCAACTCTTCCGCAAAATCAATTGATAGTCTTACCTGTAGTCTAGTAGATTTGAAAAGATAATTGCAGTCACTACTATGATTCTGTTCAAATCAATACAAAATATTGATGCCCTGCACCTTGTCTAAAGCCAACTTCTGTAATCAACCCACAGAACCACAACAACAAGCAACACGAAAACAACCGCCGCACCCGACCAACACGCCCCCCACCAACACAACCCCCACAAACGACGCACCAACACCAAAAAGCAGCAACAGGACAAAACCACACCAACAGCCAAAAACACCACACCCCAAACACCCCACAACACACCCAAACCCCCCCCACCACCAACAAAAAACACACAGCACCACCACCAACAAAAACAAAAGCAAACCACCACACACAAACAAAAAACACAACACACCACCAAAACAAACACCAGCACCACGCCACCACACAAACAAACAAACCGCAACACACACCCCACAACAAACACCAACAAAAAGCCACAAAAAACCACACAACAGCACAAAACCACACGCAACACACAAACCAGCAAACCAACAACAACACAAAGCAAACAAACAACCGCACACCCAAAAACCACAAAAAACCAACACACAACACAACCGCCACAAACCAACAGCACAACAAAACCCAGCAAAACACACCACAACAAACAAATCAGCACAACAGCAAAAAAAAACAAATCCCCTAACTAATTGTTTCTAGATTTTTTTAAGTGTACCCCCCTTTTTTAATGAGCTCTATTTCCACATATTCCAAGATACATCTAGTTTTTTTTTAGATTTTATTAAAAAAACAAACAAAAAAAAAATACAAACAACAAAAACCAAAAAAAAAAAACCCAAAAAAAAAAAAACAAAAACCAAAAAAAAAAAACAAAAAAAAAAAAAAAAAAAAACAAAACAAAAAAAAAAAAAAAAAAAAAAAAAAAAAAACCAAAAAAAAAACAAAAAAAAAAAAACAACACACAACCTCGATTGATCGTAGATACTTTTGCCAATCCCCCAATACTGATCCCATTCTGACGCCTCCGCTATTAGTGCGTTTTCTGTACCAATGAGTGCCGCTCGTACATGAGGTAGCTGTTGCACCTTTGCACGTATTCCTACTTTTATTATCGACGCTGCATTGTCGCTTGCGATCCACCTGTTCGCATAGAAGTTTTTGATCTGACGACCTGACTTTTTCTGTTATGATGGTTCGAATGTTGACATTATCGCCTTGTATGATTCCATGTCGTTGAAGTACCGAGCATTGTCGCTTTGGTTCCACTGCTTGACACAGTTGTATTTGAGTCCGTTGTTCGTTATCCGTGCCACATTCAAGTTGCTGAAGACACTCTACCTTGACCGAAATAATACGAGTGGTGTGCCGTCGGTTGTCGTACAATATTTACTATGATTCATAACACTATTTAATAATGTGCTTAAATCAATTCCTGAATAAAACACGACTGATTTCAATGAAAGCAAAACTAAGACTGATTAGATTTGAGGAATGCAAAACTTTATATAGTTGTTTGCTCGACTTTGATTGGATGATGCCTTTTTAAGAATATTACGAAATATATGACATCAAGAATATAGCCTTCTCCATTTGTTTTTATGTTCTACAGCTCTACTTTCTCTGCCCCTCCCAAATGCTGATAGGGGTACACCAAAGTGTAACGTTTCAAATTTGTCGGAGTCAACAGGTCTAGGGGTGAAAAATTTACATCTGATATAAAGTACTTGACCAAATCAAATATGTTGGAACCAGCAGTTTTATCCGGGTAAATCACTTGGTTGTTATCATTCAACTTTAAATCTTTTATATTGTTTAACATTAATTTAGCTTTATTTCATAAATTTTTAGGAAACATAAGTGTCAAGTCTGGATTTTCTTTGCTTTCGTAAGTTGTTACCTCATTTTTAACTGGTACTTTGTCTTGAAACCCACCATTTTTCATGACAACTAGCCAACTTACTGGTACTACTGCCATTTTACGTGCCATAATGTTTCTTAAAGTAATTAATCAAATGCTTGACAACAAACGGTTTAAGTATCTTTTTCTTTCTTGAAGCCGAAAGTCGTTAACTTGCAATGCTTTTAAGAACTTTAAGTTTTGTTTTCGTATTTTGTAATAAGTTATATGCAATCTCCTCAAATGTGTGAATTAGAGTTAGAGGTGCTACTTTGATGATAGCTGCCACAACTTTGGGCGATGATCCGCCAAGAAGTTGTAACGCGGGTAAATTACCCTCAACGTTTTGAGACATTTTCATAGTTAACTGAAATGCTAAGCCTTTTTAAGAATATACAAATAGTTGCTTATCATCGGGGAATATATTTTGTCGTACTCTCAATATATTTTCAGTTGCTGGCTTCAAATCAAGAAACAAGTACCCAAACGGTTCTTTCGTTGCTTGAAATGCGCTTGATAGAAAATTGGGTTTAGAAGACCACATTTGCCTTCCCAAGGTATGTATCATTGACTGATCTCTAAAGTTGGGAAACAAAACCATATACTGAGCATTGCGGGTGATTCTTCGCATATATTTGCCTTCATGGTACAAGTTTTGGGTTACAAATATCGTACTAAGCTTGTTGTGACGCATGCGAGAAAACGCTGCTGCCAACCTTTTATCATTTGCTGCCCGATCATCAAGTCGTCAAGTATACAAATTGTATGTTCATCAGATGAGTGGAACTCTGTGGGTATACCTTCGTATAGTTCTAAATTTGAAATTTCTTTCATCATTTTGCTGTATACATCTTGAAAGATACTATAACAATACAAAATTTTGTTAACTGGTTGATTAAGTAGTCCCTGTTTCAACAACTGGTAAATCCATCGAGTTTTACCACTCCCGGTTTGACCACTTACTACACACGTGAACGGTAATTCCAGAGATAATAGTACTTTATTACTATAAGTATCACAACTTTGAACGTCAACTTCAGAAACTGGTGGTAAATTTTGCGGTTGAGCTCTACAAGTTTTCTTATGTCTATGCAAATGCCGACGAGAAGTATAAGCACGATTGCAGTCGAGACATACATGATCCATGACTACATAACTTACTAGTTGAACCTTTTTAAGAACTTTGTACCCCTACCGGTACGTTTTGTACCCCTATTCTGTACCCCTACGGGTACGGTTTGTACCCCTTTTCTGCACCATGTGTACCCCTATTCTGCACCCCTGTGTATCCCTGTTCTGTACCCATTTTTTTGTATTTTGTACCGCTGTTTACCCTTATTCTGCAACCCATAGTTGAGATTTGTACCCCTATTCTGTACCCCTATAGGTGCCATTTGTACATCTATGTACCCCTATTTAGTACCCCTTTAGGTGCCACTTGTACCCCTATTCTGTACTTCTATGTGTCCCTATTATGCACTCTTACGGGTACGCATCGTAGCCCTACGGGTACGCATTGTACCCCTATTCTGTACCCCTACAAGTATGTTTCAACCCATATGGTTACACTGTATATCCATGTTCTACAGCCCTACGGGTACGTTTTCTACCCCTAGATAGGTTGCAAATCGGGTTCATGTACCCATGAGTTCATTTATTCGGGGTACCCCAACCACTTGACTAGGTATTCTGTCCCCTTATTTGTCTTGCGTTGTCGCATTATTTTCGCAATCTTATAGGTATCATCTGCAACATAAACTTTTTGAAGTTCCTGGGTGTAAAATCTACCTAAAATAGTTTCATTATTTGCATCATTTATCTCATATACCGGAGGGTTGAATGGAATTTGATTATTGACTGTAAATACTTCACGCGACCAAAGCTGATTGAAGCCACGTTCAAATGTTATACGTTCTTTGCCTATTCGTACGTCTCCGAGTTGAAATTTATATCGAACATCAATGTCCTCTGCTGGGAATGGCTTCTCTCGTATATCATCCTCATCATTAACTGTGACTTTGGAGGGAATAAATCCATAACTATTTTCAGTGTTATACGTTTTCACTATACTTTGCAAATCATCTATATATCGCCGAGAATTACGAGCTGTGTTCGACTTGTAGATTTTACTTTTTAGTGTACGTTTAAAACGCTCCGCCATACTTGCCTTAGTCTCCTTATTCTTTGCCGTGTATACATTAATACCTTTACTTTTACAGTAGTAATAAACTTAGCTGTTAACAAATTCTTTACCGTTATCTGTTTGAAAGTTATCGGGTTTTACTTCCTGAAACACTGATTTGAGAGCTGTTAGAATGGTATTTGCTGCTTTGTTCTTTACTGGAACAACCCATGCATACTTTGAAAAACAATCAATTACAACAAGTAAATATTTAACACCAGCGTTGTAAGTTGCAAGGTTAGACATGTCAGCTAAATCCGCTTGATACAGGTCGCCTATACCTTTCACAACTGTACGTCGCCTCTTAAATCTAAGTCGTCGGGCTCTATGTAACGTGTGTGTTTCTTGTGCTCGTAACCAGTCTTGTACATCTTTCAACTTAACATTAACACCACGCTTTCGCGCCTCTATGTATAGTTTGGTGCTGTAGAAAACCCAGCAACATCAGCTACGTCGTAGTAAATTGACTTTAGCTTGTTGTCCATTGTAAAACATGAAACAAAATCAATGATAGCTTTTAAGACATTCCTGCATGTTTAACGCCCATTGGATGCGCAGGTTGTCTATATCAGCTCAAACAAAGCAACACGGTTTGATAACATAATTTATTGAATAATAACATACATATAAGACATGATATAAAACCATAAATACAGAATATAATACAATACTCAACAATAGTCACTGCCTCAATGATCATAATGCATTTCAGCTAATTAGCCCAAAAATTCTGCAACATATTTATAACACATGACGGAACACTATAAATACAGCATATACACGATGATGCATAACCAAAGTCACTGCCTCAATGATCGCCATGCATTTCTGCTAGTAACTTCAAAAATTCTATATCACAATGTCCATATGCATAAGAACTAATTACCATCACTCATGATGTACCTTTTATCATCGTAATCCGACAAACTAGTTTTGTTTGCCGTTACTGTATTTAAAACATGTTTATTACTACGAATCATGTTCATTTTGTGTTGCATCTTGGTGTTGTTGAGCAACGTATCGATATAGTTTTGGTGTTTGGTGTCTTTTTTAACCACCGACTTTTTAATTCCTTTTGCCCGTTTCTTATTGTTTGCACTACATTTGATGCTATACATCTTAGAACGTAATCCAACAAACTCTTCAATAGGTACTCCTGCTGTCTCATCTTTAATCTTGCCTAGCACCTTTTTGTTAGTTGTTGAATGTAGAGGGTGACCAACCGGGTAGTCGCTTGTATCAAAGTATGATGCGTTCGCAGCCATGTCGTCGTAAATGTCATTCGTTTTTACTGAGTAGCATAGCGAGTCGGTATCGGTGAAAAGTAGTGTGCATCGATCACCACATAATTCTTTCATACACTTGTAGTGAAATTCGTACATGAGAGTTTTCGACAAATCGAGAACTGTGAATCTAGGTGAGAAGGAAATCTCACTTAACACGCTTCCGCCTCACGACCACTTGGTACCGAAAAACTAAATGTCGAAATGTCTAATATAACCGAAATTAGGTGAGCAGGCAATCTCACTTAACACGCTTCCGCCTGAAGACGACTTGGTACGATAAAACTAAATGTCGAAATATCTAACATAACCGCAATTAGGTGAGTAGGAAATCTCATTTAACACGCTTCCGCCTCACGGCCACTTGGCACCGAAAAACTAAATTTCGAAGTACATAACATAACCGCAATTAGGTGAGCAGGCAATCTCACTTAACACGCTTCCGCCTCGCGCCACTTGGTACGAAAAAACTAATTGTCGAAATATCTAACATAACCGCAATTAGGCGAGCAGGCAATCTCACTTAACACGCTTCCGCCTCACGACCACTTGGTACGTATGTACGTACACAGAAAAAGAATTTTGGTTTATTAGTTTCGTATAATGAGTGAATGTTTTGTATAGCGACTATTTACAATGCATTAGGCAAATATACCTATACGCATAAACATACATACATAGGAGAGGTACGAAATTTCAAGGGGATGTCGGTTGTGACGGGTTAGGGGCGAGGTCGTCGAATGAGTGTGGGAGGAGTCTTCAGGGAGGATAAATATTAAAAAATGTTGGAACTCCAATTTTCAAATATTTTGGTATCCATTTTACAAATCTTTTCACACATTTTGCCAATTCTCCCAATTTTTGCTGTTTCATAGAATTTTGCACAATTTTAGCTTTTGTTGCCCAAATTTTTGCGGGAGGGTGTGTGGAACCTCAGGGTGATCCGGCTACCTTCCGGGGGTGGGGGTCGGCGAGGCCCCGAGTGTGTTTAGGCCTCACAGGGGATAACCGTTTATCCCTGTATGAGCATCTGTGCACGTAACCATATCTACATTTACCTTATGGATTAGCAAAGTTTGAATTTCAATCTTCAGGTAAGTGAAATGCTTTTCTTTGAAACGAAAAGTCAAGTTGTTGAAGTGTTGAAGCCACGACGTTGGGTCATAGCTGGCTCAACGATAATGATTACTGTTGGATTTAAGAGCAGTCTGGTGAAAATGTGGCAAAAGCAGAGACAACGTAAAATTTTTGTTATATATTCAAAACCATTCAGATTGGCCTGTGTGAGTGACAGTTCAAGTAATGAAAATCCACATTTTTCATAAAAATCAAAAAATTTTCCATTAGAGAAATCCAAATTTTTTTGCATTAATGTTTGATAAATTCAACCAACTCAATATAATATTTCAGTTCGAAAATAAAATACAGTAATGCCTTCAGTCTTTCGATATCGCAATTAGGTCTATTAATATGATACTACTGGTGAAATAGACAACAGTTCCAGCATATTGTCCTCATTCGACAATAGCCTGTGCACGAAAGATATTTAGGTTTCTAAACATAATATTGAATGTTTGAACTCAGCGGGTAGCGAACCCGTCTAATCAAACCGACAGAATCACCGATAAAACAAACAGCGGGAATGTTTAAGTGTTACATTGATTATAGACCAAATTTCAAAAGCTTAAACCAGTGACAGCAGCAGTACCGGCCGGTCGACTATTAGTGGAAACAGATGAAGTGGAAAAAGTGATCCGGAGACTAAAATATTTAATGCTGCTAGAGAGCTCAGCCATGGAGTACAATTATGATTTAGACAAATTCACAGACATACAAGTTTCTACAAGCACGCAGTAAGTGATACAAAGCAATTGGGTATACTACGTGTGGCTTTTCTAGTTGTAACCGTGAACATACATGCAAAGGTCGTGCAATAGCACGGGCGTTTGCACAAGTTTTATATTAATGGGCAAGGTGATTGACAAAAATCGTGTATGTATAATCATGCTCATACGTGCTACACAATGTGCTGCAAGTGCACACATTTTTCTGTCTATGCTCCATAATTCTGTCGTTCGGTACATCACTCGAAAAGACAAATTTAAGCATCAGGTTTGCCCTAGATCATATTCGGCAACAAACAGGTGTCGACACATTGTCTCGGCCGGAATTCCAAGTATAGTTAAAAAGCTTTTAATATCTTGAAATCATGACCATCTACAAACTTGATAACTCACATAGCTAGCAGAAAAATTAATATTGCTTGATCAAGTGAATTTTGAGATGTTCTATAAACTAGATTTTGAGTGGATCTCGTAAACTCTTGTTTCAGGATATTGTTGCGAATACACGTTTATGTTTTGTGTTCGGTGTCAAATAATTTGCAGACCCGCCACTGGATCATTTTAATTTTTGAGCAAATTCACATTTTTGGGCGAGTTTACGTTAATACAAAAATTGCACATTATCGTGTTTTAAACAATTTCAACTATATGTAATTGAAATCGTCCTACGAGGCAAACTTTTGTATACGTACAGGCACTCGGGAACGATTTTCAATTTCGGGAGTGACTGATATAACTCTGGTTTTATACAATAATGGCCTAAGTCCAAAATTACGAAATTATCGCTAACCTTACCAACGTGTAGTTTGTAGACAGGTCCAACGATATTGTATACAGTTATATGAACGTAGGATAAAACGAGGTATCTCATTTCAGCTGTTATGTTTTATGCAATAACGGCTTAACTCCACTTAGGCTAAAATCAGTCATTGAGCAAGTTAAACCTCAAAATTTTAAAACAGATAATGGTAGAGTTTGTAAATAACCTGTTATATGATTATTGCAAGGAAAATGGTATAAATGTTTATACTGCTAAGAATAAGGAAACAAAAGCAAGTATTGACGAACGTTTTATACGTACTTTGAAATCAAAAATATATAAATATTTAACAGCAAACAATTCCCGTAGATATATTGATAATCTTCAATCACTTGTAGAAAGTTATAATAACACTGAAAACAGTTATGGTTTTACACCTTCAAAGGTTGATAATGAGGATGAAATTCGGGAAAAGTTATTTTTAGCGCAAGATGTGGATGTTCGATATAAATTTCAACTAGGCGATATTGTACGTGTTTCCATTGAACAAATTCCTTTTGAACGTGGATTTAACCAGTTGTGGTCGCGTGAAGTGTTTACAATAAGTAAATAACTGCCATTCAATCCTCCAGTTTACGAGCTTGAAGATGCAAATAAGGAAACTATATTGGGAAGATTTTATAAGCAAGAGCTGCAAAATGTTAAAGTAGTGTGTGACTCGTATAAAATTGAGAAAATTATATGCAAACGCAAGACCATAAGTGGTATAGAGTACCTTGTAAAGTGGCTTGGATTCCCTACATCAATGAATTCATGGGTACATGAAGAGGATTTACAACCGCTGTAGGGGTACAGTATGTACACGTAGGGGTACAAAAAGGTACAACATACGGCTACATAGTGGTAAATGTAAGGGATATACGGGTACAATACGTACCCGTATGGTACAGAATATAGGTATACAGTGGTAAATGTAGGGGATATATGGGTACAGAATATGGGTACAACAGGAATATACAGTGGTAAATATAGAGGATATATGGGTACAACACGTACCCGTAGGAGTACAACATACGGCTACATAGTGGTAAATGTAGGGGATATATCGGTACAATACGTACCCGTAGGGGTACAGAATACGGTTGCACAGGGTACAACATAGGGTACACATTGATAAATGTAGGGGATATAGGGGTACGATACGTACCCGTAGGGGTACAGAATAGGGATATACAGGGTTACAAAAAGGGAACACAGGGGTACAATATGGTGGTGTTAAAGTTCTTAAAAAGGTTTAATCATGTAATCCATGATAATTTTGGATCATGTATGTAACAAGTCTGAACGATCTTATACTTCTCGTCAACATTTACATAGACATAAGAAAACTTGTACAGCTCAAACAATCTCAAGCTGTGATAAAATACTGTTACCTTTGGAATTACTGTTCACATGTGTTGTGAGTGGTCAAACTGGAAGGGGAAAAACACTTTAGATTTATAGATTACTTAAACACATGTACTTTAATGAAAAGGTGGAGAAAATTTTATACTGTTACAGTATTTTTCAAGATATATATGTTGAGAGAAATACCCAATTTTGAACTACATGAAGGTACACCTTCTGAATTTCCCACAGGCACAGTACACGTTTTATGTGTATTGGACGATTTAATGATTGAGGCCTCAAATGATAAAATGCTTGCAGCAGCATTTTCCCGTATGAGTCATAATAAGTTAAGCACAATTTTTGTTACACAGAATTTATATCATGAAGGTAAATACATGCGAACAATAACTAGGACCGCACAGTATATGATTCTGTTTCCCAACTTTAGAGATCAGACCATGATACATACCCTGGGAAGGCAAATGTGGCCTTCAAAACCAGACTTTATCTCAAGCGCATTTGAGCAAACAACAAGGGAACCGTATGGTTATCTATTTGTTGATCTAAAACCAGCAACAGAGAGTGTGGTCAGGGTGAGACAATGTATTTTTCCTGATGACAGTCAGATGTTTGTTTATTCTTAAAAAGGTTTAATCTTTAGATTTATTTAACATGTCTTGAACGGTTGAACGTAATCTAACAGCACTACAGTTCCTTGAGGGATCATCAGCTAAAGTTATATCTGTTGTAATTAAAGTTGCACCTCAGTCTTTACTTAACATATTTGCAGAAATTGCACATAATATCATACAAAATACTAAAACTAAGAGTAAAGTTCTTAACAGTATTGCAAGCAAACGTATTTCAATTTCTAAAAAAAAGTTACTCAAACCTACTGTGGTCAAGCATTTGATTAATTATTTTAATAAACATTATGGCGCGTAAGATGGCAGTGGTACCGGTTATCTGGTTGGATATAATCAAGAGTGGAGACAAGATAAAGAACCAATAAAAAATGAAGCGACTGTTTATGAAACTAGAGAAAAACCAAAAATTATCGCTTATGTTTCCTAAAAATTTACAATCTAAAGCTAAATTAATGTTAACCAATATTAAACATTTAAACTAAATGATAATTATAACGTAATTTATTCGGATAAGACTGCGGGTTCCAATATTTTTGATTTGGTAAAGTATTTTGTCTCAGATGTCAACTTTTCACCTGCAAGACCCGCGAATTGACGCGTCTTATCCATTTGATTCAAAAACGCGTCCAGCTGATCTTCGACATTGTCCCGGAATAGTGTTGGTGAAGGAAGATCTATTTCAGCAAATAAATCCGTATCAATAAAATCGAACGATTGAGAAGCCATTGATCAAAACGCGGTGAAGTTAGTTGTTATATAAAGTCAAACCATCTGTTCACCATATGTCACCCCACACAGGAACCCTACATATATATTATATACTCCATATATATCATATAGCCCCACACATACCCCACATATGTATCATATACCCCACATATATATTTTATACCCCCACATATTCCCCACATATATATTATACACCCCACCCCCACATAGTACCCCACATATATATTATATAACCCCACACAAGAAAATTACATACGTGAATTTTTTAGTCAGAAAAATTTTTCTTGATCAGCTTAATTTCTTCTTCACCTCATTGCTGCTTGTGTCACCACACTTGTGTGGGGACACCGTGATCATTAATCAATTTACGTTGCAATGCCAGTTGTATTCAGAGAGATAATTTTTGAAGACCATATGTCCACCCCACTCACCCCCACATATGTGGGGGGAACTCGTATTTTCTATCTACTGGTGCGCAAAGGGAGGGATAGGGGAGCTAAAACTGTATGGGTTGGACGTCCCACCGATGATCTATATTCATTAC
Source organism: Trileptium ribeirensis (assembly GCA_030248225.1). Taxonomy (NCBI): domain Eukaryota; kingdom Metazoa; phylum Nematoda; class Enoplea; order Enoplida; family Thoracostomopsidae; genus Trileptium; species Trileptium ribeirensis. The sequence continues at coordinate 20,177 of JASANE010001267.1, forward strand.
TGAGTTATTTGTAGCTCCAAAGCACTAACTTCGAAGCTTACCCAGTTTGGTTATATTAACCAAACAAATACCTTTACTGCAGGTAGCATTCCAATGCTCATTAACCCGACTATCTCACCTATGGTCCATATAGAAAATCCATTGCACTGGTACACTCTGGCGCATAAATTGTATAAATAGTTTACATTGGTGTGCAAAGGGAGGGATAGGGGAGCCAAAACTATATGGGTTGGACCTCCCACCAATGATCTATATTCATTACGGAGTTATTTGTAGCTCCAAAGCACTAACTTCGAAGCTTAGCCAGTTTGGTTATATTTGCTCATTAACCCGACTATCTCACCTATGGTCCATATGGAAAATCCATTTGACTGGTACAATCTGGCGCATAAATTGTATAAACAGTTTACATTGGTGTGCAAAGGGAGGGATAGGGGAGCCAAAACTATATGAGTTGGACCTCCCACCAATGATCTATATTCATTACTGAGTTATTTGTAGCTCCAAAGCACTAACTTCGAAACTTAGTCAGATTGGTTATATTAACCAAACAAATATCTTTACTGCAGGCAACACTCTAATGCCCATTAGCACGCCTATTTTAGGTACACTTGTTAAATATTACTTTAGATTACACAGGAGTGAATCTTTCGATCATGTCTCAATCTGGCAGCGAGTCTAGGTTTGATACCACTCCAGTAGCATCAATTTACGTTCTATTTGTTTACGCTCGAATATTACGGTCAATTGTAATAACGGGACGCAGCTGCATGGCGCAACGTCCTAACACCATGCCCATACTACTCCGGTTATCATAATCTCAAGGGTGGACCCACAAACTCGCTGTTTTGCTAATTTAGCGGTTTCTCTTGGTCAGACCCAAGAAGCTGCTTAGCATGCCGCAGGCGCGCTTCCCGAGGTGTGTCCGGACCCCGCCCGTTTGGCTGCGCATGTGTCTAGTTTATGGTATGATTACTGAGGTCCCCCAGGGAGGCTGACACTGACACCTGCTCACAGGTCATAGTGACATGCCAATATTCCCTATTTCGATCTCACTCGGAAGTTGTTTAGATCTCTCGCTGAAATTAGTGTGGGTGTGACAAGTACAAGATGAATTTGGGTCATAACGTGAACCTAGGTAAAGTTTGTCTCTGTTTCGGCCGCTTAGGGCCGGAGTTCGCTCAGGAAAAGGGTTTGACCAAATTGGCCCCCATAGGGTTCCGACAGTTCCTTGACTGTTTATGGTCGGATTCGTGGCCCTAAATGATAGTTTTGTCGTGTTCTGTAAACGTTTGCTTAATGGCGCTAGCGTGATTTGATTGAGTAAACTTTGTATAGGACAGTAGTGATGGTTGTTTATACGAGCGTGATAAGTTTCGCAGTTTTGATGGACCTTGCTCTCGCTTCTTTCCTTGTTCCTTTTTCTTTGAGTTAGTATAGGAGACGCACGGCACACGTCGAGGCTTGACCTCTGCAGGCCTCGGCGCGGGACGCTGGTCAATGGACCGGACAAAACATTTAAACATATAACCGCTGCCAGAAAACGAACGCTAGACAACCCGACTTGATTTTCTTTTGAGTTTATTTGAAAATATGTACAGATACGGTATGATTAAGTGGTATCAGAAGAATACTTTACAGGGTAATTGTAAAAATTTCATATGATAACGCTGATGAGGCAGGCACCAATAGCAAAATCACGCGTCCCATCGGCTCTGCCGTGGGGGAGTCGTAATAACTGTAAAACTGGCCCGATTGGGGCCTTCCCGGGTCCTTGGGGTTTAAAAGGGAATGAAGCAGAAAGCGAAGGACACGAAGGTTAAAATCGTGATGGAAATTGGGGACTTTTGCTCGCTCTGAATGCAGCGATGCGGGACGGACAAAGTGCATGCCAAAAATTTACAGATAACGACAACAACATGAATAGTATGCATGATATAAAAGTACAGATCAACGTATGGTACAACATATATGATAACCTATCATGATTCCTGGAATTCCCTGATCCTAAAATTCATTCACCGAAAGAGTCCTTACTGGAACTTTTATCTAACACTCGACCAGTAATGTATGAACGATGATTCTCTAGTAAATCCCTTGGTTGTCGGACGGCTACATAACTAATACGGTGGACTGCGTTGCGCACTACCGGTTTAACATACAAATAGCGGACAAGTATTACGGTTAGTCTCTTGATGTGCTTGACAAATCGTATGGTTGCACGGTGTAATTTATCCATAAGTGCCTTGGGGGCACGACATGCATTTCGTGCTACAGAGTCTGCAATGGTGCATTCGGTGCATTAAGCAATGTGTTTCCGCGGTTGAGTAAAATTTGCTGAAGCGTGAGTTTAAGCCAGGGCGACGATCAAAACGGCGCGGGCTGCACCATTCCATACTCCGTATTTTCCATTTGATGTGGGCTCATTTCTATCGGACCTGTTTGACCAGATATAACTAGTCCAAGGGTAACTTTGCTTTCCGCGACGTGTAGGTCCAACATTTTAGTTGACAGTAGCCTGGTTTTAGTCTACGCATGCATTTAAACATTGCAGGTTTGGGTCGAATCCGCTCCGTAAGGGGAAGAGCAATGTTCACGAGCAGTTATGCAAAGAATGAGCACGGAGCAGTAGTAAACTTTGATATCGTCAACATGAGAGTTTAGTTTGACTATTAAAATTCTGACTCTCTACAGTGTTCAACGCTATTCGATCGCTGACCACCGTATTCGATATCAGATCGTTTTGCAATTTCTGAACGGTCGGAGCATGTCTCCGACCCATGAAACTTAAGATGAGCGTGATCATTACTCTTGCGGGAGTGAATTCCCGTGTGTGTAATATTTAGTCTGAACATTAAGTGATCAGACATCTCTCAACCTTTAGTCGCTTCCGAGCGTCAGCATTCGCTTTCGCTAATTATTTCGAATCGTGTAACCATTTTTGACCGGTCGGGATAACGGCCCCGGCCTATGAAATTTAAAAGAAATTTTGACCACTATCCTAAATTAAATAACATCCTAGGGGAATTTGATCATTTGTCGTTTGGTCAAGGTTAAAAGTTTTTGTGTCGCTAGCGTTCTCTTTGTTCGGTGTCCGGAACTTTAAGGGGGCTGGCCGATGTGGATCGAATGATTTTCCCCTTCTTAGTGATACCGGGCGACGAGGACCCAAAAAAGTGCAACAGGAGCTCGGTCACTTCCCTAGCTAAGTTTCGATCCTACATCAGTAAGTTTAAAGGTGTGTAATTGCCATATGTATAAACAGCTCTACTATCTTGTTGGTTATCGACAGTAAAACGGTTAGGAATATATTCGACATAACTGCTGACAGGTAACCGGTAATAAGGGCGAAGATGGGTCGGGGTTATCGGGTCGGGCGATCTTTGAGGGTTCGTCGGGATTGGCTGATTACGGACGTCGCTGGATCACCCGTGGTCAGTCCGATATTTCAGTTCCGCGATTCTAGGATAAATCCTCGAGGATACCCTGGTATCTCGGGGACGTGTCGATCGCCTGGTATAACCCTTGACGGCGAGGGCTGATCCACTGAACCACAAACGTGGTATTCCTACCCTAACTTTACCTTGAGCCGGCGCTCGGGAGGGCAGCGCACCATGGACGCGCCCCTTTTTGTTCGGGTCGAGGTCCTGGGATGTTTTGACCCTTCTGGGGACGTTCCTAGGGAAGTAGAACATCTCCCAGTTTCCACTATATCTTTTCCATTGTCTGTATTATAAACAAAACGGGGGCAATTTAATATTGCTATCCCGTGCTTCGGATTTATAGACAAAGGCGCGACTTGGGGCTTGTACCACGGTACGCGAAGGGTTGGATTGCGACACTCACGTGAACCTGTATCGTGGTGCGTTCATTTACTCGGAGCGACAAAGTTCACGCTCCTTGATAGTTCTGAGCTCTCGAAGTTCGGGTGAGAGGCTGGTGCCATCTCCCCTTGTTATACCTTCCCGATTCGTGCTGGGTCTTGGATAAATTTTAGATGAGGGGCATTATTTTGGGTTCAAGGTCGGGCTAGCCGACCTGATATTTTACTAGAGTCGGTTAAATAGAAACAAGGAAGATTCTATCGCTTGAACAAGAATGGGGGGCGTCGAATTCCTATTCCTTTCTGGCCTGACCCTCCTGTATGTTAGAACGCCGTCTTCCCGGCCGTAGAACCAATGGACAGAACGCACTAACGACTGAAGCTTATGAAGTTTCTGGGTGACAACTGAAGCTTAACATTTTTAACCGATCCTATCTCCGATGCTAGCAGGTTTGTTCCTATTGGCCTAGGTTAACACCGCAACGTGCAGTGCATAACCCAAGTAAGGTTAAAACTGAATCCTTAGACGACCTAGTCTCATTAATAAAGAATTCCTAGGCCCACGGAGGCGATTTATTTTCTCAATGCGTGACTTCCATTTTTGTGCGGCTGGGAGCGTTCCCATTCGATTGCCTAAGCTATTCCTAAGGAAGTCCAAACGTTCCTATGGGGACCATGTAACGAGTGACCAGTACTCAATGAGAGAAATGACTCGGGTAAGCTTAATGATTCTTCTGGGCGTTTATTTGAGCGTAGTATTTAAGCAGGCTTAGTGGTCAACGACGGTTCCATTCAAACGACGTCACCACTTTTTGTATGGCCTGGAGTTTTTCCCAGACGAATTTATTCCATGCAACCTCAGTTCGTAGTAGTGACCATTATCCTAGAAATCAGTAACTTCGGTGGAGTAGATATTTCGTGGGAAAATGACCTACGACGAGGGTCACTGTTCTGGAAGTAGTTTACGTTCACTTTCTCTGTGCATTTTTGAATGGCCTGAGGAGATACCCAGGCTAATCCACGTGGAAAATGTTAACGGTCGGGAGTTGTTTCATGACGGTGTGGAAAGAAGGGCTAGCGTGACGCTGATATTTTACAAGGTACGTAAAGGCTAGGGGGCGCGAGTGATATGTTTGAGCAAGATTTCACATCATCAGTCCTACGTTTTGTTAGCATGGGAGAGCTCCCGGGCTAGTCATCGAGCGAGGCAGGATGCCCAGGGACATTCCTCAGTTTCCTTACAGATAGCTATGATTAGAAAAAGCCAACTTCTGTGTCAGTCCTAAAAGGGACAGGCTATTTTGTGCCGACTTTGCCTGTGGATTCTGTGACGGACCCTCTAAAGGGGCCGAAGCTAATAAACACGTTGTGAAGGTAGGGTGTTCTCCTACCTAGAACCTAGAAGGGGCATCCCTCCAACTATAATTGAGCCGGCCAGGGGGCCTAAAGTTGCACCAAAAATGGTAAGTAAAATTTAGAGGATTTTGGTACGTAGTTAGCGTTAACATATCTTGGGGAATAGGAGTGGTTGTATAATCCTGGGTTGTTAGATGTATGGAGCAATCATAGGACTATGAATTGAGAGATGGGGTATGTGTCTGACTGAGTATGCCCTGACAAAAACGATCCCAAAATCAGCACACATTCCATTCTCTAAGGGGGGATTTGTACTGAGTTTGGTCATGCTTTTCCGAGCCGATGTTATTATTTTCCTTGAATTAACTACTGCACGGTATAGCCCGTTTATGGGGCTATCCAAAAATCTCGGAGGGACGTTAATCCGACGTGTGGATATTTAGTAACAAATGCTCAAAATCGGTGCAAAATGACATATAGTAGTCAGGGGCAGATTTCTGTCAACTTTGGATCGCTCAATATTTACCGGTTGAAGTTCCCGGTAAATTTTGATGAATATTGGTGGTAGCGTGGTTTTAGAACGGTGGTAGAACTTAGGGAGGCATTTGTACTACCTGTGGATCGGCTGTTATTAAGCTGTAAAAATGGTCCAAAATAGCAGATTTTGGCTGGGGGCAACTTTGCTGGCTTTGATTTGGTATGCAGAGGTTAATTCTGAGTAGAAGAGGCTTCTATCGAACCTTTTTGGTAAGCCTACTCCAGGATGACAGTTACAGGCCTTAAATACGTTCGTCCTACTCTCGTAGCGACTGATGGTACCCTCCAAAAATGGCCGAAAATCATATTTTCTCTTTAGTTTGGCGTAATTTCATCGAACTCCATTTCTCACTTATGAATCTCGACGTGTCCTACCCTGGAGATGAACTGACAAGTGGGCCCGAAATTGGAACTCGATCTTCTCTTGTTTCTACCTTTCCCTTCGGCGTTTTCGATCCCCAATTCCATATTTTGGTGTGTTGCTGTTCGTGCGTTGTGTGTAGTTGCAATGCAGTGCAATTTCCACTGCCTTGCGTCGCCTCGAATGATGGTAATTTTGATATTTCCATCGATCGTTCTAGATATGTTTTCAAAGGGAAGACTCTGTCATCGTGCAACAAAATTCTATGATGACAGAGAGAGATATCTGACAGTAAATCTGGAATATATATAAATTTGAATCGGAATCGGAACCCCGAATATATATCTGAATCTGAACCCCAAATATATATACGACCTAACGGGTCACAATGCCGAAAATAAAGAAAAATCAGCAAAACTCAGGGATCAAGTCGTTCTGCAAAAATTTGAAGGTTTTGCTCTCATCGGATCTGAGGAAAAACTTTTTCTCAGATCCGAGTTGATTTCGAAGGGTGGGGGCGGGTACTACAATTGATGTGCTGTCTCAAGTCTTAATCCTAATCGGTCATAGTCATTATTTTGGATCATCCTCAACCAGCATTGAGTTAAATGCGATAGAGGGCGCCAGTGCGATGTCCCACTAGTAACTTGCAGGTCCATGACTATTTAAGGGATGAATTTTGATTACTTATGCAATCTTGCTAATACTACCTCAGTTGGTCAAGCTGGTCCTATGAAATTAATAACATGATGTATTCCCGGCACGGAAGAGACGCACGGGTCTGCACTGAACCGATGGTTAATACAAGATTAAATGACCCAAGTAAAAATTGACATCCTAAGTAAATTTGCGATGCACACAGTCTGACAAAACTGCGATACAATAAATGAAACGCAAGTGCTTTGATCTACACTTAGGGCGATTAGAAGCATAGCTATCAAACAAAAGTCGCAATGCCCTTCAAGGGTCTCTGACAAAAGGTACATCCCAACATCCAAATGCATCCATGGTCTTTAGGAAACGGGAGCAAAAGCATGGTAAAACTCTGCACCGCCTCGGCGGCGTTGTTTGCGTAAGGTATGGGTGACGTTAAAAATTGCGGGGTTTTGATATTGACCCCGAGTGTATTTGGAGGTTGCAATCTTTAATCGCGGTTAATAGCAAATTCACAATTCTCCATAAAACGATGTATAAATATAAGTTACTGCATGATCCTGATGTGTCTTAAGGTAGGGACATCATGATTTAGCTGTTCTCTGGTCTGTATTACTGTCAAGTGGTAAAATAAATTAGTTGATCCTAAGAACGTTGATATCAACCTAGAAATTCAAGCTAGAGCTAAACATACACGTACAGGTATCAAAGATTAATCGTATGTATAAAACGGATCATATATTGTATTAAAGAACGATTATCATACAAAAGAAATCATCGTGGAAACAGGTAAACGTCCAATAAAAGATTCGGTGCCTAAGCATCCGCCTCGAATCCCAAAGTAAGTTGCTCAAGCTTAGTTAATCCTAGAGTTTTGCGTTTCGACCCTGACTGGGGGCCGTGCATCGGCTCGTTCGCCAGGCCTTGCTCAGGGAAAAATTCTTTACACCTTAACTCAGCTCAATAGGCTTGAAATTCGGATCCGTGGCATCCACATGATTTATTTGTAGTCCAGGTATGATCACGGGAACCAGAGAGACTTCGACCAAAATTTTCCTACCTAAGATTCGCACAGGACCTCTCAACTGATTTTTTGGATGGTTCTAGGAAAACAGATTAGGTAGCGGTTCTAAAGCGAAGGGTGATGCCTTGCGGTGGACGGAGAGTCAACTCGAATGAATATGACTTGCTACTATCAGGCTCAAAAGTTTAGGGAAGTACACGTATCTATGCCCTACCTAGTATTTAATTTCGGGGAAAGTAAACCACCGTTTTCTAACACCCACTCCCGCACTTACATCGGCAGGGAGCAATGTCCGAAGGCAAGAATGCTCTCCCCTCGCCATCCTTTGCTCCTTCGACTTCGAATCCATGGCAGTCCATCCAAAGCGAGAAGAGAAATCCAAACGAAACACGAATAAAGCATTTGAAAACAATAACTAATATGTCCACGGAGCCGGTCCGTAAAGTCGACCGAACTCTGTGGTGTCGAAGTCAGACTGATTCGACTAAGTCGGACGTCACGTCCGACCTCAAAATTTTCACCTATACTTTAAGATAGCGATTTTGTCGCTATCCAATCCCAGCCGATTTACTGTCGCCCCTCATTTTTCCAATTTTGTTTTATCGGCCAATAGAAAAAGTTCGAAAATGAGATCAATTTTGTCTACCGTAAACTAGGAACCCCGTTTGGGAAAGTCGGAAAACAATGGGGATGCACCTGCAAAATTGCGGCGAAGGTCGAAATTTCGCCCATTGTTTATTCGATTTTAATCTTCCTGTTTACGTCTGGCAGTGCAGACGTTCCCGAGATATAAACAATTTGATCCATGAAACAGCGATTATTATTATTAAAATTATTAAATATTATTATTAAGATTATGAAACAATTAACTCAGAACGATCAAGCAAAGTCAAGGACTGTGAACCTCGACCCACTTTCATGCCGACCGCATTATCGAATGTACGTAACAACGTACAAACATTGCACGTTTGTATATCGGTCTGCAACATTTTATTTATCTTTTCATCCTTTGTTCTTGGCCGTCAACATCGACATACCGACGATCTTATTCTCAATCCATGGACACTTCCCATGTAATTCCCATGCGACTAATGTGACAACAGGTAAATATTACACGTTTACCTATCAGTCTAGGAATTTGTGTTTATTTTCGATTTCAGATTTTTATGGATCCCACCGCCTTTCGGGCCTTCCGAAGGAGGACGCGCCACAGGACAGGGCCGTACCCGTTGCCAGGGACAAAGCACCCCCTGGGGAGCCACGCGCCAGAAGGGTACCCCACCCGAGGTCCACCTGGGCCACCGCCGGGCTCCGAACCTACTCCCTGTCCCGCTATGTACCTATATATTATACGTAACCTCAATTCATAAAACTTATAAATTTTGGTTAAATTTTGTTTTTATTTTATATATAGATCTATATATTATTTATATAAATATATGTGTCTTGGCTTTTCGCTTTATATTACATAATATATACATATATGGTTACTACTATCATTAATTATTATTGCTATTATGAATGTTTTAATTAATATTTTGATTAGAAGTAAGAGGCGGACAGAGAAGAGAGACAAAAGAGAGAAAAAGGAATGAAAAAGAAAGAACGGGAAAACAGAGAAAGGAGGCAGACAGCCAAGAAAAGAAAAGAGCGCACGAAAGAAGCAAAACACAGAGCGAAAGAAACAGAGACACAACGAGGAGAGAAACGACAGACAGCGAGGAAACAACAAAAGAACGACTGAAAAGGTCGAATAGAGAGAGACAGAAAAAGAAAAAGAAACAGAAAAGAACGGGGCAAAAGAATGGTCGGGGGCAAGGGGTTCCCGAGAGAATTTTGGTGGGCCGGGGCAAAATTCGTTCCCAGGACGAAGAGACGGTTCGATGGATACCAAACACGAGATGGTTAGGCCCAATATTGGGTCCTGACCCGTGCGGGTCAATGTATATGTATTAATATAGGCAGCTTTGACAGACTCCCTTGACCTAACGGCTTGGCAGAACGATGCCAGGGCAATCGTTGGACTCGCCATCAAAAGGCGATTCAGACGAGGGGTAATACCCTTGTCCCACGGTCAGAATTAAGAAAACTACTAAAATGGTGAAAATAAAGAAAGTCTTGACGAAGGTAGGGGCGCTATTTGTGTTTGTCCGAGTTAACGGGAGGGCGGACAGAGACTCGCTGGGTATTTCTGGAGTCGTCTCGCAAAGGCCATCGCAATGAGGGGTGATTTGTAGACTTTCAAGTAGGGGATAAAATTTTCGATATTTTGTGCCTACTTTGAGACAGGCGATTTTGGGCCATACTTTAACGGATTACTACGGGCCAACGGTGGGTCGGATAAAGACCTGCCGCATATCGCCAAGAGCAGGCGAGTCGAATAAGGGTCGCAGTGCAATATTTAGGACTGTCAGGAAGATAAAACTATTTCGCAAAATGGAAGAAAATTCAATGTTAACTCCGATGTAATACAATAGCAAATGACTTGCACGTTAGGCGGCACGTTATAGCGGATGAACGGCTGGGCAGAAGGAGACAAGCCAGGGCTCGTTGGAATCTTTGATAACTGGGCTACAAGATTATGTATTAAACTCTCACCAGAATTGCTTCTAGAATAGGAGGAAGCAGTGCGCCGCTCCTGGTCGAGTGATTTTCGATAAAGTGAAGAGTGTGGAAGCATTTTCGCCGTGTCCAATATGCAAACAAAAGGGCATAAAGTAACTCGACGACGCCCTTGTGTTATACATTCGATAAATCGGCTCAATGATACCCAGAAGTCCGATCGTGAACCTTCCATAGAAAATCATAAAGAGTTATAAACTGGACGATGGCGTTAATTCGGAAGCGACTTGGCCCGAATCGATTCGTATGGTAGCCGTAGCGAGTAAAACAGGGCATTTTAAGTCAGGGACGGAACGGGCAAAGGTTTGCCATAGATATGGGAAGACATTAGGGGCCAAAAGAGATTTGCGACATAGAGAAGTGATGCACTCAAATGATGACAACCCTGCCTAGCGCAAGCAGTGGTTGTTTAGACGAGTAAGAGATGAAATTATTAATATAACTCGATAGCCTATGAACCGAATTTGTTCTACTAGACCTCAGTGGGAAGCCCAGTAAGTTTTACACCGAAATGTATTCGGGGAATTTCGTAGCAGTAACCGGCTACGGCTCGTTGAAGCCGCATCCGGTTCATTCGTTTACCAAAACCCAAATTCGTTGTTTTCACGTTTGTCTTCGTTTTCCTTTAAACTCAACCATGGAGCGAAGTTTTGGTTAAGCTAAGTAAAATTAATATTTTAATATTTCACTACTCCCCAGCGAATTTCGGTGTCAGTGCTGTTCGTCGTTCAGCGAATAGTCACTGCCGTTCGATACGTCGCGAGCGGCCGAGAGGCCTCCTATTCCCGGACAGTCGTAATTTTGATCTTACGTGTTTAAGAATGTGCCCAAGAAATTCTGGCTGGGTCGAACTCTCTAGAAACCCAAATGTTCTCCTATGATTGGTTCAATTCACCGGTATTTGTATTTTCTCATCCTATGACACGTCTCCTAGATTCGAGACGCACACAAATACAAAAGAAAGCATGACATATACGACGGACAATTATAGTGACATAAAAAGCAGTTAAGGTTGCAAACGGCACGACAACGGACAAGATTATACGAGCAATACGAATCCATGGCGCTACAGGGGACAGGTTCGCACGACGGAATATCGGGCCAGGTCGTGTCGTAACGTTAATTGTCGACCTTTCAGGGTCTATCGGGCCCGTCACGGGCCTTGATGAGAGCAAGGAGAAGCGTAACAGACCGGAACGGTTCTGTTACGCATGCGCAACTTTGTAATGTTGTTAATAACAGTCTTAGGCATACATGCTCATGCTCCGAGGTCTCAGCGTATGGTAGCCAGTTCAACAGGAACGGAGGTAGGGTATGGCAGGAAGGCAGAATGTAGAAATTTGTAAAAGTTCATAGTGTCCTCAGTTTTGCTAAATTTTTGCCACGTTTGTAAACTTTCGGCAACTTTTACAAAAGTGTTTTCTAAGTTTCCTTAATGTTTCCGTACTTTCACGAAACTATGGCGCGTTATGTACCAGGTGGGGTCGGCACACCTACCGGGGAAGGGTACATGACACTTCTGGGGGATGTTATTGGGGCTCAATTAGGGGTCATCTGCATGTTGTCATTGTGTGTAATTCCTGAAACGCTGTAATAGACACCAACACACAAAGGACAAATCATCACGATATTTACCCTTAGCCCTATCAGTGGAAACTCGGCTCGCTTCCCCGACTCCGTCCGTATTTGGCCGTAGGGTTGGCTCTGCTCTAGAGCCAAGCCGAGCAGGCCCTGCTATGATCTCGGAAGAGCCGATCCCAGCCAGAACCAAAGACCTACCTGAAAAAACTGAGCTTAATAGTGTAGGTATCTGGAAAAGATGACGGCTCTTATACAGCTCTAAACGCAACTATGTATATCATGTGAATCACAACCTTTTTATTATTAAGATCTTAAGAGTCGAGCTGAGCCTAGCTTCCCATCGGAAAAGCCGAGTCGAGCCCGACATAATTTATAAAGAGCGTAGCCGAGCTAAAGCCTAAGATCTGTATCTTATCTATCCCACCTAAGGCCTCAGGATCAAGGATTCCGACTCTAACGCGTATGGTTTGCCCATAACTATATACATTGCTTGAAATCGAAGATAATGCTAGAGTCCACGAAAGTGGACAGAAAACTGCTTGCAAACACACATAAACACGTCTAAATTTATTACCCAATCCGAAACTAATAGAAATACGGTTAACGAATTTCTGACACGAATTAAAGGTTAACGAGATACGGAATCCCACATAAACACACAGTGACTATCGGAACCCTGTGGGAACATAAAACGCTAACGAATTTCTGAGCAAATTACTGCCTAAAGATCGAGTTGAATTTCCCACTGTATTAGAAACTACACTATTTCATACTTTTATCAACACTCCGAGTACGATCAAGTAATTCTGTCAAAGTCAGTGACAGACTTCCAAGTGAGATCAACACAGGAAACAGTGGTTTAACATTATAGCCAGTAAGCAGGCGTCAGCCTTCCTGGCGAATCTCAGCAATCATACTAAAAATACAGACGCGTGCGCAACCATACTGGCGGTATCCGACCGCCCTTGAAGCGTGCATGCGACTTTTTAAATTCCATAACTTATCGTGTCTAACTAGGAAAGGAGCAAAATTTAGGTCCACCCTTGGGACTATGATAGTCGGAGTAGTAAAAGCACATTTGCAGGTTGAGCAACACAGTTATGTACCGTTAGTACACTTTTGCGGCATCGTTGGAAATTTTATTTCCGCCATCAGGGTTACTTTGGCCCAATTAAGCATTAATCTTGAAAACGTATGCGTAAAATGGGAGTTAACAAAAAATTCGGTGCAATTTTAATATTCAACACTGTGAAACAAATTTCTTTCAAATTTTAAGAGTATCTGGAGGAGCAAAAATGTTCGATTACTTTGTAGAAATTTGTTTTATTAAAATTCCATGAAAATTGTTTCGATGTGAGTTGAAACGAATCAACGGAAAACAAATGAATGACACAAAGAAACAAAAAAAACAAATGAAAGACACAAAGAAACAAAAAAAAAACAAACAGCTCAAGAAATTAGCATACAGAATTTGAGTTTTACTATCTAAAAATAATCATATTGAAATAACCATTAACCGATTACAATACAATGAGCGCGATCTTAAACACACCAGAGAATGTGCTGTGGGCTGCAATGACTAATATGCTGGGATTTGATAGCCGAGGTCGGTGCGTGAGTGATAGTTTCTTGGCAATCACAGGGAATCGGTTCACAACAGGTGGTGGCTACAACAAAACTCTGTTTATCTTATAAGAGCATCCTCGTACCTTTTATAGGTGGGTAGCTGGAGCAACGTGGACTTGATGTATTGTGTAAAGCTCATGTCCAAGACGGTCCGAACACACGACCTCATGATTGTGAGACCTGCTCTCTAATCAGTGCACCTCACGGATGCATTCATAAATAATTTTACTAAAACGGAACAAACAAAATTTCCTCATGTCTATATATTCAATTACCGTGTGTAAAGTTTTCGACAATTCACGCATAAAGGTCATCACTGGGTTGATGAATTTGACCTGAAGGTTTCAGTGTTTCATTTTAAGCGTAGAAATATGCAAATTATCTTGTGTTTGGGTTTGCGCTGGTCAGACAATTTCTTGCGCAAAATCATATTTTATTGCAGGAAAAAGAATATGCCCTATGGTTTGAAATGCAGCGAAAATGGTCTCAAAATCCATAGTTGACGTAAAATTGCTTTGTGAAGCTTTGAAGTACATGCGAAACTCAATTTGTAATGTCAAAATAGTAACTGATGGGTGAATAGAAACATCATTCGCTCTGTCTCCCTTTACTTCATGAGTAACCAGTGAGTACATACAACGAGCAACAGTGTCGTCATGAAAACTGTTAAGGTTCAATTAGGCGTACCAGCAACAGTTTGTACAATGCGAAATTGAAACCAATTAATGAAGTAATGGGTTAATGAAAATGCAGTACATCTCCTGTATAATGAAAATTAACAACATCGTTGTTTAACCCTTTACCTTATAGTTGCTCTCAGGGTCCTCGACCACAGCCCTTACGCAAATGGTTCTGATTCAAGTGGGCATGCCGACTACAGTTTGTACAACATTAGGAGAAATTGAAATTACTTTGTGAAATCAAGGGTTAACCAATATTAGTGCAACTACTAAATAATTTTGTCACTGTAAATCTGAATCATGACCGTACAACTATTTTTGATGGTATGAAGATAGCTTCGTTTTTCATGTTTGAGAAAAAGAAGAGAAATACTTCAGTATTCGCCACAAATTGGCCGCTGCTCGCGGGAGAAAATTTCACTCTGGAATTTTTGTAACCTTTCTCGTCATTCGCTCTCATAAAGCATTAGTCGATAATTGTGAAATAGTGTTTGTAATAAACGGTGGATAACCAGGAGGTAAGTTGGGTTTTGTGTATATCTACATGTAAAACTCTACATATTATATAAACGCAAATATAAAACTAACAATCTTATTATGTTCATTTGTCTTCTATATAGAGATACGTCTTCAGATCCAATTTGACATTGCTAAAAAATCTGATAATTCCACTGATTATCTATATACTATAAGAAAAATACCTAAATAAGCTCTGCACTAGTTTAGTATAGTTGACGCAATGCATAGTCCCTGCCAAAACTTACTGTCGCTCGCTCGAGACTTCTTCCAGACAATTTTTCTAAAAATAGGATTTATTAAATTTAAACAGCTTCGCAAACTCCAGCGAGCAACACGATCGAAATGCGGCGGTGATTTATGAGGAGAGCTGTATTTACTACAAACCCCGCAGTGTATACAACATTATATACATAGTGGGCCAAATTTGTACAGTAACCGGCAGATACGGTAACAGTAACCGGCAGATACGGTAGACCTGATATCGCCCGAGATGCAACGACCGCTTCTGGAGCGAACTGTAGCCGTCTTATTCTTTCTTATTAAGGCCAAAGATTGTTAATGTAGTCGCTTAATAATTTTTAAATGCGGCTGAATTTTGTGAGTCATGATTGAAAGCCTTTTTTATTCATAGTTTTCATAGATCTACATCAGACTATGTGGGCCACGGCATATGTTGTTAACTATATACCATGTTGTGGAGCAAAGCAGCTAAAATGTTGTAATACTCCGTCTACAGGGTGATTTGGGATAATTCAAAAAAATTACCGGTTTCAACCGGGCTTTCAGCGTAAATTAATAATTGTTTCTTATAGCAATTATTTTTTCGTACGCTAATAAACTACGCCTGTCGCTTTATTGAAGCACCCCTTTGAGTCAACCGCTTCCGGATATTTGGCTACATCTTCAATAGTAACTTTCATCATACCACTACTCCAACTCGAAAGGGACCGCCGCAGGACATAAACGCGCACAATACTAGAAAATGGAATTTAAATCGCCCGTTTCAAACGGGCAGTAACCGGGCAGATAAAAACAAAATACATCAAAAGTTTTATTGACAAACTGGGCTTCAATTGGTCAAAATTGGCATTAAAAATATGGTAGAAGTAAAAGCAAGAGAGCATTAGAGAAGAGCATGACACTTCCTTATACTCTAAGGTTAGTCCATGTTTGATGATGCTGGCGTTTTCGGCATCGTTTCCGACTCCTGTTAACAAAGTACCCCAACATGCGACCCGGAACTACATCTATCGACACACCTTCCACAACCCTGGGGGTAGGAGCTACAGCCCTTAAAACTGGGGGTCCGAACTAATCCCCCTAAAACTGGGGGGGTCTGTGCATGACGACCCACCTAAAAATCAGGGAGGAGGAAGGCCGAAAACGCCCGCGTTATCAAACACCAGCAAATATTAGAGTGCAGAAAGTGCCATACTCTTCTCTAATGCACTCTTGGCAAAAGTAATATCGTAGTATGTGTAAGCCTGACAAGCCCCACTAACCCACAAGTGTGGATCTGGCAAGTGGCTTACTAATCCGAAGATGTCGCTCCACTAATTCGACAATTTCTACGGTACATTTACATAAAACTATTTGATAAATCTGTTTTCTTCCAACCTCGTCGCGGTTTACCATTTTTTTGCACTGACAGCTTTAAAACCCAAGCTTCTTCGAAAGTTTCCCGAATGTTGTAAAATATCCGCTCGATCCAACGATTCTCCCATGCGATGCAGTTCGCACTCAATATAATACAACGCTACAGCCATGGCCAGAAATAAAGTGCAAAATAATCGCTCGAGTTAGATTAAAATTTCTAGTGATTAGAATTTTAGCGCAATAAATAAATTTCAAATTTGTAAGATTTTGGCTGAGTTACGATTAAACGAAATTTTGAAGAGATTAAACAAAATTTCGATAAATTTTGGTTGATTTCGAGTGGACATATTTCTGGCCGCATGTACCGTGTTCATGTTCAAATGCTGGTTGCACACGTCCTCAAAGCTTTGATTTTCGCTGAGCTTCGCGCATGTGTAAATGTATGTATCAAGTTATTTTGTACTATAATACTGGCCAAAGTTTTAATATTGCTACATTTACCATAGAGTCCCTGGCAGAGAATTGTATAAAATCCGAACGCTACAAAATGCTCTCACGTTCGTTGTTACGTCAAACATGACAACGTACGTTCGTTTGCGTTTCATGTTCCATATTTTTATCCAGTGCTAACACCAGTAACAAATCCATAACATGACTCTTTGCAGCGCCTATTATTTCAAGTTAATGAAATTATAAAAATACTAGAAAATCATACTGCGCTAAAATATAATTATGTCGCTCTATTTCTGACGCAATATATGACTTATGCATATGAAATCAGTTTAGTACAAGCATCGTACTAGACACTAGTAACCATGTCAACTACAGTGGTTTTATCACAATTTTAGCACCGTACAGTATTGGGTTTATCTGGTCCATTAAGTGCGACCTACAACACAATCTAATCCGGTTTTATATTGCCTGGTGAAAGTTCACTGGTTTGCTTTTGCTAGGACTACATAGAATCATTGGCAATAATGGTCAAAATTTATATTTTGCGAACAGGTTTCCGTTATTTCCTCAATTCGGTCCATAATAGCTCGGTCGCAAAGACCAATGCTTGGAATGCGACTCATCTTCCAATATCGTAAAGAAAATAATTGTTATGCTCAGCTACTCCGGATCATCAGGTTTGATCTAACGAAACATCCGATTTAATAGCATTTCGATCACACATTGATTTTACATTTTAACGAATAATTCTTACGCACCCATCCTATTCACGTCCATATTAGGACCATTATTACGTCCGTGCCAGCAGTGTCCGCCTTAAAAATATTATGCCGTCTAATTATAATATCATAATTAAACTAAACTTAAAATGATCCGTCTGCCATGCTATGTATTTTATTTTCGAAAATTATGTTATCGAATCATTCTAATAATAATTACTAATCGAACTATTTTAATTCAATTTAAATTTTCACTAAATTAATCGAATTTTTCTGTTCGAGAACGCAAATTGCTGCGGAACTATAGAAAATTTTCATTTTTACGTTCTCGAAGTTACATTACATTGTTCGCTAACGGACAAAACTCGTATCTGTTAGCTAACAAAAGCCATATAATACTAATTATTGTCATTAGTTATTGTAATATTTAATTCTTGATTGTCAATGAATCGAATCGAATTTGCTATTATTTGTGCCGTAACGATGGGTGTAGATTCCAAATCGAGTATTACAAGACATGACGGTTAGTGGGTTCACATTAAGTTTAATCACACAATAAGAATGTTTAATTTAGGTTATTTAAAAATAAACCTTACAGCGACAAACAGTTGACGTATTCTCGGCTAACAGCGCACCGAAATCGCGGCTCGTTTAAAGCGTCAAATGATGAGGTTTCAATCACAGAACCAATACGAACAAGACTTCGAATCTGACAATAAACAATAATTAGTATTAATATAAAAAAGACAGTTATCAAATCGTTGAAGACAATTTGACGAGTTGCAACACAATTTTTACCAATTACCGATTAGTTTTTTAGATCCTGCTATTACCTGGTTTAATAGCTTGTTTCGCGTTCTAAGCGCAATTTCCTAACTATTGACAGACGGTTGCAAATCTTGAAATAATGCGTAAAATGCGCAGGGCCGTCTCAAGCTCATTGTGGCCTGTGGGCTGATGGTTTGATGTGGCCTGTTTGCCGAAAACGTTTCAGATACTGGTATGTTCCACTAGCTCACATTCACTAATTCTCTATACTGTGGCACAGAAAACACTTCACAAATACTATGACCAATATACATTTTAACAAATACCAATTATATTTCATGTCGTTTCTTACCTTTGCATGTTGTCTGTCTGTATCCACCTATCAGTTCCTACAAATCTTTCTTACGGCTCTTCATTTCAGCAAATGTGTCCACTAAGTCCGCGAATTCAAGGCTGCGAAGTAATTCAGATAACCAGAGAACCATATTCACTTGGAACTGAGCCACCAATGAGGTGATTGGGCCGATAGGTCAAAGAGACTTACGTTTGATACAATGTAAAATGGTTGCCTGCTAGTGCCATGCACTTACGAAACTGTGACATTTTAAAGGATTTATGGCCTGGAGTTACAGTTTCATAGCAATTCTTGGGTGGTCGCTATCCATGAATGGCCTGACTTAGATAAAAATTTAAGCCTTTGTTAGAAAATTGGCATTAAAACTTATGCAGTCGCCCAAAAATGGCCTGTCCCCAAAGGTGGCCTGTGGGCTATAGCCCAGTTAGCCCTACCCTAGAGCCGGGCCTGAAAATGCGCACTTATTTAACCCGGTTCTGTGGTTTAACTCAAATATTTTATAAAATGATGCTTGATATTATTCCAAAATCCTGACTTCTCCAATGTGAGGGATGGTGGAAAGCCCCCGTCCACTAAAATATTTCGGTGCTTTGCCAAAAACCGGGTGCACCCCGGGTTGGGTACCCCCATGCAGAATTTTTTCGTTTTGACGCTTTTGACATAAAAAATTGGCTAAATTTTTTTACAAAAATACCTTTCTGAAGTTAAAAATTGTATTAATTTCAGTGCAATTTGATTGAAAAGTTGGTTTAACCAAAATGAGTTTCTGCACTGCTCTTGTTTATTGTATTTACAAACAATTTTAGAGGTTTTCGCTGAACAATATTAAATGTTGAAAATTTTTCGATTTCGACCCCACTTTATGCCCCAGGCAAAATTTTTAAGCGAATTGAGAAGCCAGAGAACCAACGTCAATTTTCAGCTATCGTTGCTATAACCGATAACAAATCGTTGCTATGCTTGATAACAAATCCACCAGTCATCCACCCAACCCAGGCGTCTATATAAAACTAATTTTTTTATTGCTATATAACAGTAAATAAAACCCAAGATTTGAAAAAGTGCATGTACACTACCTTGTTACGCCTTTTAATTTGGTGGTCGAGCATTTCTGATAAAAATATGCAAACGGCGCCAAGCTCCATTTGAAAAACCCTGAGAGATGGGTTAACCAAGCATCAAAAATATGAAAGCCGTACCTATGACCACACATTTCTTATCGCGGATGTGACCCATTACATACAGTACAGTATGAAACTTAAATTTCATAGAACTTGATGATTAGTATACGATCATAATTTTGTTGCGGAGGTGTAAGTAATGGCAGTTATAGCGGCATAGTATTTGTAGCTATATAGACGATAATATGCACCACAGAATAAGATCAAGGACACCTATTATGGCTCGAACGGTTTTATTTTTTATTTTTATTCAGTTCCTATGGTACATACGAGACTTTACATTTACTGCAATGTTCAGCTTCTGAAACGCTTTCAAACGACTCAAGAATGACAATTCATTAAGCGTCGTCCGCACAGCATGCTTGCTTCGAAGAATATTGCCACACATGTTTATAATAGGGTAGATAATACGCATAAGGAAATAATAGCGTAAGGACAAAACCTCGCCTCTTACATCTGCCTATAATAAGAAGTTTAGTCGACAAAACAATGTATAGTGTATTCATATTAAATACAATTTTCGTAAGGTAACGTTGACACAAATTATTTTGGTTAATTAATATAGAAAGAGAAGGGGGTACAAAAAGCTAATATTTGTTTAAAAGTTTCCACTAAATTTTAGAAACTGGCCCAAATCTATTTCCTTAAAAGTTTCTTAAATACTTGGATTCATGAAGCAGCTACCAAGGGCATACCGTTCAGTATGCGGGCAAGTTGTTCCAAACATTAATATTGCGAGCCAGAAAAGAATGGCTTTGCATCTTGATCTAGAAAAGATCTAGCTTTGCATGGTTCGGACAGGCTATACTTTACCTTTAACACGAAATGTTCTGTTGGACACAAAACATTGAATCCATTTTAGCAAATGTCTCGTTCTACCGTTTTGCTGGATTTTGTAAAGCAATTTACAGTGCGAAACAGTATCGAAAGCTTTCGCGAAATCGATATACACAAGATCATCTGAGTTGCCGGCATCGATGGCTGTCGACCAGTCTGCGTAGCATTCAAGTAGTTGCATGTATGTGGATCGATTTGCTAGGAAACCCATGTTGTTCCGTGAAAATATTTTTTCTGATATGTTCAACGCGATGCGAGTTAATAATGCTTTCCATGAGTACAGCAGTTTGACGCAAGCGAGATAGGTCTGTAGTTTAGAGGATCGCTTGAGTCGCCTTTCCTATTCACACCGAATTACAGTTGCACAAAGCCACATCTCCGGTAATATACCATTAGCAAAAGATTGTTCAAGATGTGCGCAAGCGGGTATGATATTGAGTCTCTAAGCTGTTTAAGAAAATATTGCGTAGTGAATAACTGTCCTTGTTTTTAAGTTTACTAATATAATAATGAACCGACTTAGTCGTAAAAGGGATCCATGACAATATCGGTTTACAATATAGACCCTTAAGAACAGGTATGTTACCATCATCATTAATAAACACATTATTAAAAGCATCGCAAAGAATATTATTTCTGTCTAGATCGTTACTAACTAAATTTCCAGCTTTGTCATTAAGAGCACTTATCCCTGATTTAGCGATGCAGCGATTGATTACGTATTTGAAAAGTTTGTTTTATCACCATTAGATAACACTTACTTGCTTGCTCTCACTTGCTAAAGTATTACCATTGTCGTGTATTTTGGGTCTCATGGGCTCATTTTAGAATCTGTTTTGACCCAAAAACCAGCGTCCTAAGAGAACCGCGTAGCAGAACAGAACAGATTTATTATAGATGCTTATTTGCTCTACATGAACCCAATTTAACTCTGATATCTACACTGGTTGTCGAGATACAATAAGTAATGTGATTTTGGGGTCCCTTTAGGCCCCGAGCCGAGCTCTTTTAGCTTTTATCTTCTGTGGGAAAATGCTGGAATCGGTCTTAACGCTTAAATAAGACACAAATAGAGATTTCATGCTTTGAAATGAGCTATCCACAGCCGGCGTAAAGTTATGCCTGTGACCAATAAAAACCCAAAAACGGGCACAGACGAAATTTACCACTCTAGCAAGTATTATTCGCTACGCTCATACCACTTACTACACTGAAAATTATTCAATTACTAAATATCAACTGCGAAACAGCTATTTACAGCAGTTCCGCATTTGTCAGCCCACTCGGTTCAGCTGGGTTCTCCCACTTTAGTTTGACCTGGGGGAAACCGAAATAAAAGACACAAATAGAGATTTCATGCTTCCAAATAAGCTGTCCACACTGCCGGAGTAAAGTTATGCCTGTCACCACTAAAAACCCAAAAACGGGCACAGTCGAAATTTACCACTCTGGCAAGTATTATTCGCTACGCTCATACCACTTACTACACTGAAAATTATTCAATTACTAAATATCAACTGCGAAACGGCTATTTACAGCAGTTCCGCATTTGTCAGCCCTCTCGGTTCAGCTGGGTTCTCCCTCTTTAGTTTGACCTGGGAGAAAGCGAAATAAAAGACACAGAGATTTCATGCATTGAAATGAGCTATCCACACTGCCGGAATAAAGTTATGCCTGTCACCACTAAAAACCCAAAAACGGGCACAGTCGAAATTTACCACTCTGGCAAGTATTATTCGCTACGCTCATACCACTTACTACACTGAAAATTATTCAATTACTAAATATCAACTGCGAAACAGCTATTTACAACAGTTCCACATTTATCAGCCTGCTAGGTTCAGCTGGGTTCTCCCTCTTTAGTTTGACCTGGGAGAAAGCGAAATAAAAGACACAGAGATTTCATGCATTGAAATGAGCTATCCACACTGCCGGAATAAAGTTATGCCTGTCACCACTAAAAACCCAAAAACGGGCACAGTCGAAATTTACCACTCTGGCAAGTATTATTCGCTACGCTCATACCACTTACTACACTGAAAATTATTCAATTACTAAATATCAACTGCGAAACAGCTATTTACAACAGTTCCACATTTATCAGCCTGCTAGGTTCAGCTGGGTTACTCCTCTTTAGTTTGACCTGGGGATACCGAAATAAAAGACACAAATAAAGATTTCATGCATTGAAATGAGCTATCCACACTGCCGGAATAAAGTTATGCCTGTCATCACTAAAAACCCAAAAACGGGCACAGTCGAAATTTACCACTCTGGCAAGTATTATTCGCTACGCTCATACCACTTACTACACTGAAAATTATTCAATTACTAAATATCAACTGCGAAACAGCTATTCACAGCAGTTCCGCATTTGTCAGCCCACTCGGTTCAGCTGGGTTCTCCCACTTTAGTTTGACCTGGGGGAAACCGAAATAAAAGACACAAATAGAGATTTCATGCTTTCAAATAAGCTGTCCACACTGCCGGAGTAAAGTTATGCCTGTCACCACTAAAAACCCAAAAACGGGCACAGTCGAAATTTACCACTCTGGCAAGTATTATTCGCTACGCTCATACCACTTACTACACTGAAAATTATTCAATTACTAAATATCAACTGCGAAACAGCTATTTACAGCATTGCCGCATTTGTCAGCCCGCTCGGTTCAGCTGGGTTCTCCCTCTTTAGTTTGACCTAGGGGAAACCGAAATAAAAGACACAAATAAAGATTTCATGCTTTCAAATGAGCTATCCACACTGCCGGAGTAAAGTTATGCCTGTCACCACTAAAAACCCAAAGCGGGTACAGTCGAAATTTACCGGCCTGGCAAGGATTATTCGCTACGCTCATACCACTTACTACACTAAAAATTATTCCATTACTAAATATCAACTGCGAAACAGCTATTTACAGCAGTTCCACATTTATCAGCCTGCTCGGTTAAGCTGGGTTCTCCCTCTTTAGTTTGACCTAGGGGAAACCCAAATAAAAGACACAAATAGAGATTTCATGCTTTCAAATGAGCTATCCACAGCCGGCGTAAAGTTATGCCTGTGACCAATAAAAACCCAAAAACGGGCACAGTCGAAATTTACCACTCTAGCAAGTATTATTCGCTACGCTCATACCACTTACTACACTGAAAATTATTCAATTACTAAATATCAACTGCGAAACAGATATTTACAGCAGTTCCACATTTATCAGCCTGCTCGGTTTAGCTGGATTCTCCCTCTTTAGTTTGACCTGGGGGAAACCGAAATAAAAGACACAAATAGAGATTTCATGCTTTCAAATGAGCTGTCCACACTGCCGGAGTAAAGTTATGCCTGTCACCACTAAAAACCCAAAAACGGGCACAGTCGAAATTTACCACTCTGGCAAGTATTATTCGCTACGCTCATACCACTTACTACACTGAAAATTATTCAATTACTAAATATCAACTGCGAAACAGCTATTTACAACAGTTCCACATTTATCAGCCTGCTAGGTTCAGCTGGGTTCCTCCGCTTTAGTTTGACCTGGGGGATACCGAAATAAAAGACACAAATAAAGATTTCATGCATTGAAATGAGCTATCCACACTGCCGGAATAAAGTTATGCCTGTCATCACTAAAAACCCAAAAACGGGCACAGTCGAAACTTACCACTCTAGCAAGTATTATTCGCTACGCTCATACCACTTACTACACTGAAAATTATTCAATTACTAAATATCAACTGCGAAACAGCTATTTACAACAGTTCCACATTTATCAGCCTGCTAGGTTCAGCTGGGTTCCTCCTCTTTAGTTTGACTTGGGGGATACCGAAATAAAAGACACAAATAGAGATTTCATGCTTTCAAATAAGCTGTCCACACTGCCGGAGTAAAGTTATGCCTGTCACCACTAAAAACCCAAAACGGGTACAGTCGAAATTTACCGGCCTGGCAAGGATTATTCGCTACGCTCATACCACTTACTACACTGAAAATTATTCCATTACTAAATATCAACTGCGAAACAACTATTTACAGCAGTTCCACATTTATCAGCCTGCTCGGTTAAGCTGGGTTCTCCCTCTTTAGTTTGACCTAGGGGAAACCCAAATAAAAGACACAAATAGAGATTTCATGCTTTCAAATGAGCTATCCACACTACCGGAGTAAAGTTATGCCTGACACCACTAAAACCTCAAAACGGGCACAGTCGAAATTTACCGCCCTGGCAAGGATTATTCGCTACGCTCATACCACTTACTACACTGAAAATTATTCGATTACTAAATATCAACTGCGAAACAGCTATTTACAGCAGTTCCACATTTATCAGCCTGCTCGGTTTAGCTGGATTCTCCCTCTTTAGTTTGACCTGGGGGAAACCGAAATAAAAGACACAAATAGAGATTTCATGCTTTCAAATGAGCTGTCCACACTGCCGGAGTAAAGTTATGCCTGTCACCACTAAAAACCCAAAAACGGGCACAGTCGAAATTTACCACTCTGGCAAGTATTATTCGCTACGCTCATACCACTTACTACACTGAAAATTATTCAATTACTAAATATCAACTGCGAAACAGCTATTTACAACAGTTCCACATTTATCAGCCTGCTAGGTTCAGCTGGGTTCCTCCGCTTTAGTTTGACCTGGGGGATACCGAAATAAAAGACACAAATAAAGATTTCATGCATTGAAATGAGCTATCCACACTGCCGGAATGAAGTTATGCCTGTCATCACTAAAAACCCAAAAACGGGCACAGTCGAAATTTACCACTCTGGCAAGTATTATTCGCTACGCTCATACCACTTACTACACTGAAAATTATTCAATTACTAAATATCAACTGCGAAACAGCTATTTACAACAGTTCCACATTTATCAGCCTGCTAGGTTCAGCTGGGTTCCTCCGCTTTAGTTTGACCTGGGGATACCGAAATAAAAGACACAAATAAAGATTTCATGCATTGAAATGAGCTATCCACACTGCCGGAATGAAGTTATGCCTGTCATCACTAAAAACCCAAAAACGGGCACAGTCGAAATTTATCACTCTGGCAAGTATTATTCGCTACGCTCATACCACTTACTACACTGAAAATTATTCAATTACTAAATATCAACTGCGAAACAGCTATTTACAGCAGTGCCGCATTTGTCAGCCCGCTCGGTTCAGCTGGGTTCTCCCTCTTTAGTTTGACCTAGGGGAAACCGAAATAAAAGGCACAAATAAAGATTTCATGCTTTCAAATGAGCTATCCACACTGCCGGAGTAAAGTTATGCCTGTCACCACTAAAAACCCAAAACGATTACAGTCGAAATTTACCGCTCTGGCAAGTATTATTCGCTACGCTCATACCACTTACTACACTGAAAATTATTCGATTACTAAATATCAACTGCGAAACAGCTATTTACAGCAGTGCCGCATTTGTCAGCCCGTTCGGTTCAGCTGGGTTCTCCGTCTTTAGTTTGACCAGGCGGAAACCGAATTGCTCAATGTAGTTTTGATGCAGTTTGAGAAAGCAAAGGGTACAGAGTAGCTATTACTAAAATGACAATCATTAGCTGGAAATTTCCCAAATCGAGAATTTTACTACTTGAATTTCATAAAACTATAATCTGTAATTTCACGCCACAAACTCTTGACAAAAACAAACAAATTTAATATAATACAAGTAAAAATCTAGCTTTTCAATAGCTCTCCTAAAACCTGTACTAAAACAAAATGCTGCTACAATATGTATATATCTCAGTCAAACGGCATATTATACTAAATTTATTGTAAGCTAACCTGAAGCAATATATCGGCGTATGAATAAATACGTTCTTCTACAATTGCATGAAAAATGGCCAGCCATCTGCCCAACGGAAACACGTTCGGTCCTTTTAAACCATCGAATGGCTATAACTAATACAACACTTTAGTTCGTGCAAAACTTCTAGTCCATAACCAGTCAATGTACTCCCCAGACGATCACTGCAAATGCATAAGAACTAGCTTCTCCGCCCAGCTAAAGCTATATTCAAGGCGCATAGCTCAGCGAAAATAGTGTAATTTAAATTACTGCAACCTTCGGTAGTTCCCACAATTTCAGTTCACTAAGCTGGCCTGTCCACAGCCCTCCGAAAAGTGGGGGGTAAGTTCATTTTCGGTGTAAATTTCAAAGTGGGGGAATAAATTTTGCTTAAAAATACAAAATATTTCCATATATGTATTTTCAAGCTATGAATCGACGTTTTAGCATTACAAATACTGGTAAATAATGTTCAAATACATTTTGCATACAAAAAACAAATTTTAAGACATAATTTTTTTGTTCTTAGTTGAACATGGGGTTTCGGACGAGTAGGGGCGGACATGGGGGATTTGAAAAGTCCTCCTATTCCCCCACTGTGGACAGGCCAGCTAAATTCGAGAAAATACGTCATTTTTACATTAAATCCACAGCCGTATCGGATTGAAGGATAATCCATAAAACTATTCTGTAGCAAAGGTATTGTAGTTATGTTTGTCCGTTTGTTTTTTTTTCAAATAAGATTAGCTATAATTGTTCCAGTTTTCCGGTAGCTGGCATTTCGCTAACCGGGGCGATTGTGCATTATTTTAATCTACTCGCTCTTAGCTCTAACAATACATATCAGGTAACAAAGTAAATGAGCGAATGCGTACGTCCTCGTCCGTCTGCTCTTACTTTTGCCTGTGACTCTACATTTTAGTACGTATATACTACAAACAGTACACGCCAAAAATTACTGTCGCTTGTTAGCGACTAGCTCAAAATAAATTTGTTCTAAAAATAGAATTTATTATTAATTTAATAGTTTCGAAATCTCGAGCGAGCCACTCGCTCGGGATTCGATCGAAGTCGCTCGCTCGAAGTGCGACGGTCATTTTTGAAGCGTACTGTATTTATTTACCTTATTTTTGCCTCGCTTCTTTATCCTTCCAGTCCGCTTAATCATGCCGTGGCCCTATAGCAATGCATAAATTAATGTAGAATTTATAATCGCAAGATATAACGTTACTGTATTTATAGTTACTTGCACATAGAGCGGAAGCAGAGCAAGAGAGTGTGCTCTGTTGCAACAGAGTGCTAGAGGATTTAAGCAACCCGAAACGTACTAGACTTCCATACATACCCAGAATATTTTAGTTGCCAAAATGCTGCAAATTGAATCTCCTAAATGTGTAAAGAAATACCCATTGTAGGCTAAAAACAAGGCATTGTTGCTGACACGTTAAATAAGCCTAAATCCATCGGTTTCTAGATGCTGGGCTCTCCATTCGCTGAAAATTTTGCCAGAGGACATGAACCAGTGGGCCCCTGGTTCCGAACCGGGGGGCATTTTACCAAGAGAAAAACGGTTAAAAATCATGTTAGAAACACTACCAAAACGATTTTGATGGAGAGAAAAAGCGAATTTTGTAGCAAATTTTGATAAAATTTGAGAAATTTTTTGACTTCAGAACGGAAGTTTAGTACAAATTTTGATCAAATTTTTTGTACTATGGACCGATTGGAAACAAAAAATTTCCAAGAGGCGGTGAACTGGGGGAGCCCAAACTTTTGCCAGGGGCATGAACCGGAGGCATCTCTTCCGAACCAGGGGGAAGCGAAAAATGCCAGCCTCTCCCCCAATTTGGAGAGCCCAGAGATGCATGCAGAAACCTCACATATTTAAAACAACTCACGGAACAATTTAAACATATAACGGAAAAATTTTCATTATGGTGTCCTGCATGGCCTCGTGCGTCACCATAACAGGTGTATGCTTTTCCCAAGGAGACTTTAAATGCTGCAGATATCCTAAACTTAATAAATTACAGCGGGCAAAACGTAACTAACAAATCGCACACACGTGGCAATAAATGAATCAGAGAAAGCTAGACGAATTTCGTGGATAAAGCATGCAATACCGTTGCACTTTTGCAAAGGAAAGGTGGGTCGCACTTTATACTTTAGCCTAAGCTAAGATCCTTATGACAAATATACTAAAACTAAGACTACGTCGGGGGCTACCGCCCTTCGACCCCCCACTCTGAGATGTTATTTTACTGACGATAACGGTGACATGGGCTGGCTGTGTACATAAACCCTACTTTTTCCAATCACTGTCAATTTAATACCGGCTTTCACTCATCCAGGTGTATAGCATCGACAAAGGCTACTTACTTTCACAAAATATCGCTTATCGGTGGACACAGGATTGTGTGACGCCAAGTAAGCGGCAATAAGTAAATACTTGGAATGCAACGGCAGTTCGGCAATATCGCGCTGAGAATAGCATACTAAAATTTTCACACCGATAAAAGTACTAATAACGCACAGTATCATCTTTAGGCATTGCGACGTTTTGCAGAAAAACATAGCCAAGTTCCCTGGCCTGTCAACATTGTCGGCGGTTTTTTCTGACTAGTCCAAATTGGGGGCCCCCGGCATTTTCGGCTGCCCCCCGGCAAAAAATCGGGTACCCACGGCTCAAAGCCCTCTACTGAGAAAAATTAACGTCTAAACGCGACAAAAGCCGGCAAAAAAATGGCTCCCCAGCAAAATCCGGCACCCCCCGGCAGGTGAGCCGGGGCCCTGCGGCTAATTTCCGAGGTTTGGACTAGCCAGTTTTTGGGGCATCAAAAAAATTTGAACTCAGGGGTGCGAACATAGATATGCTAAAAGATTATGGGAAATTTTTGGTTTAGTTTTTTTATCAAAAACGAAAAAATAATGCCGGTGTGTAACAGCAGAATATATGCAATAAACATAGTATTTCCAGGGTTTATTATATAAATTCCAGACTACACCTACACATTATTGATAATTTCGCATTTAGGTTGCCCAACTTATGTTATGACTTGGAGGACGTCCTAGCTTTATGCATTAGGTTATTTTTACTAATTATGCATACAATGCTTAAAAAACATCCCTGGACATGTCTGATTTGATGGGGGACATGTATTTCGGAGCATTTTCATTTCTGATGGGGCTGCATACACCTCGGGACATCTTCACTTTGTGAAAGGGACGTGGCAGTCTTGGGGCGAGGCACCTAGGTACCCCATATAGTCTTTTCTAACCAAGTTTCACCATTGGACACTCATATTCCAAGGCAGTAGTACAGTAATCAGTCTTGTTGTACCACATAACATTGAACAGTATAATAATTTAGACGTAATAATACAAATTGTCGCGTTTCGACATCGCCCTATTGAATAATATTTGTTGCTGCACATCGCCAAATAACGGCCTGTCTTCTTCATATTTGTGGAATTATTTGGCGGACTCACAATATTATTGAGGGACCCCAAGCACCAATAAACGTGGGTGAGCATGCGACAAACTGGATTTCTGAGGCGAATAAAAAACATGCCTTAGCAGCTGCTGGTTGGGGCCAAATTTTCCGTGGGTATAAGTCGATGCGTTAAGTTTCTCCAATCTGGATAAGCCATTTACATGATTACGTCCAGCGTTCATTAGTAAAAATTGATCCACGAAATTTCCAAATTTGAGTACTCACACTCAAATTTGCCTTGAAAATATATCAGCGTTAAAGCAGTGATGCTAAATAATAAATCTAAATATTTCATTTCTTTTTTCTTAATTTAAATAAAAAAATTTTTCTATTTCCTTCCATCATTTCAGTTTAATTCGCAATAAGACTCCTAAGCGTTTGCACCAAATATAGCGTGTTACTGTTAATAATGTTATCTACCTTTGTATCTGTTTTCCTCAACCTGTGACATAACTGGCGTGTTCGGGCCATGAGGCGTAGACAGCGACTGAGCGGATGAAAGCGGTTGAGACAACGATTGTCTGCAATAAACACAATTAAAGTTATATTATTCAATTGCAATACTTTAAGCCACCGCCGAAACGGACATCATACTCGCGGTGTTTTTAATGGCTGGCAATTTTGGCAAGTTGATGTTCACCAAACCCCAGGTGAAAAAAAATGGCGCGCTCGGTTTATCACTTACAATGACTGAGGGCACATGTCTGGTGTAACGCCGAGGGGCACCACAAACTAAGTCTAAGTCAGTCAGTACAAAGTTCCAAAACAATAAGTCACCGCCGAATGTGTACATACTGGAAAAATTATTACGAACGACTTGACGGATTTAGCAAAAATGTAGCATTTTATACTGATGATTAAGGGCTACAAACTCGTCTTTTCATGTTCAGATAAGCATAAGTTTAGCAACAAAAATTTTGTTTGTGGGCTAAACAAATGATTTATTTCAAATTTCGAATTCTGGGCATAATTTCGAATAGCTAGGCCGAAAGTGTCATACACAAGAAGTAAGCTGGCACAGCATTTATGTGGGGTCGCTGTTAAAGATTACGCGGTATTAATGCTCTGTACTAGTAACCCGCAAAGCGAAGGGAAACGAAACAATTGTGATTACACTGCGCTTATCGACCATTTTGTCGTTCCAAATTCAGGTCTCTAAGCCCGCTCAAAATACATAGCAATTATACACTGGCAACGCCGCGGTTGTTTCAGTCATAATATCAAACCAAAGAATTCTTTATTCCTTCTTCCAATGATCGAAAAGACGAAAACTTGAATTTTATAAACCATACATTTTAAGAAAAATTATAATTTGAAGAGTGTTTTTACGTAGCGCGAAGACTGACGACCTTCTTCACCTATCTATAAACTACCTTAAATGCCACACCAAAATGTAATAATTGCATGTTGGTGTTAGTACAAAACGCGCAGCGAACATGTTATGCCACCGCGAACACGTTAAAACTGATATTAAATAAACATGACTACAAGACGCGGCATGAATTTGGCCTTTCCGCAGCAAAATTGTGTATTCTCCACGTCAACCCCCAGGTATTTTCAGGTCACACCAAAAATGATCGTCCAACAAGAAACGACTATAGCAAAACCCAACATTACTGTTTTTATATTTCGACTATTTATGACAATATCCTAAGGAAAATGAAGTGCAGTAAAATGAACCATTTTCATTGCCTAAACAATAAATATAGCACAGTAACAATAAAAATGTCGCAAATGCTTGAAAAACACGAATAATACAATTATTATAAAACCTCCAATTGACCTGTGGGTACGGTTTTCAGAAGGTCATCTGGGGTAAATTCCCCACGTATTTTCAGTTTCCACAGGTTGGAGCTGAATGTCCCAGCTCAAGGCCACCCTAGGCAAAATTTTGATCCTGTAGAGAGACAAGATAAATAACTGTGGCTTTATGAGCGAGCGAGCGGTGGTATGAAACTAAATCGATCTAGAAGCGGAAATCGGTCAACCAAACGAGGAGCGGAAATCGGTCGTGCAGCGAAGAGCGGAAAATGTCGACCAGCGAGGAACGGTAATCGGTCAACTAGCAGGGAGCGGAAATCGGTCCATAAGCGAGGAGCAGAAATCGGTCGATCAGTGAGAAGCGTAAATCAGTCGACCAGCGAGGAGTTAAAATCGGTCGAGCCGTGAGCGAAGATCGATCGAACAGCGAGCAAAAATCTATTGAACAGCGACCATTCCTGGCAGTTACTGTACAGTTACGGACAGAAATAAAAGCAAATTATCATAAATCGTTCGCGAAGAATGTTCGTGCACAATTTGCTTTTGTTTCTGTCTGCAATAGTATAATGCGCTAAATATGCACAGGTACCATATTAATTATACAACAGTACGATATGTTTATCTCAACAAATCACATTCAAATACCATTTCCTATGATTTCCTGCAGTTTGTCCGACATCGCAGGAGATCCCCGATCTCACATTACCTCCACAACCACTCCAGTTCCTAAACCCTGGATTTCCCCAGAGTTAGGCTACGAACGGACTTGCGAACCATAACATGAAACCGCTGAAATTGAATTGAAATATTCCATCCATGTAAATCTAAAGTTATTTTTGTACCTAACCCTTAATGGTCATTATGAAGCAAACTATTTTTATGTGAAATGTTGGCAGTTACGGTCAGGCATAAAACCACAGGCCACAAAATACAGTAGTAATTGGGAAAGTCACAATAAAGCTAAGTGACTTGTCATATCGCCAAGGTGACGAATTGTGAGTGTTAAATTATATCATTTGGCACAACTGCATTGAACATCAAGTTACGAGATGAGCTGAATATCAACCCAATCCTGCAGCGTAAATAATGATAATATCAGCACACGTCCTCCATGTAGAAAATATATTGCTCTACTAAAAAGACCACTAACATTCGTATAGAGACGTTGCTGCGTTCGCGTATTTTGGGTTTCATGGACGTATTAAGAAACTTTTTGACCCAACAAATCCTAGAAGAGAAGCGTAGCACAGCATATACACACCTCATAGAAGTTATCAACCAAATTGATCCCGATTTGACTCGCATGCCTACATAGGTTGTCGAGATACAATATCGTTCATTTTTGGAGCCCCTGCGGTACGCAACCCGAACCCCTTTGATTGTTTTTCCGGAGGGGGAGTGGCGGGGTGTAACACGTTGGAATCGGGCACCGAATCATAAGCATATTAGCAATACCGTTTTTCTCTTGGCAAAATGCCCCCTGGCAAATTCGATCACCCCCACCTCGGAACCAGGCGCCTCCGTTCACGTCTCCCCCTCGGCTAAATTTTCAGCGAATGGAGAGCCCAGTATGTCTTCGCTCGTTTACACTCACTACACTCAAAATCAAATAATTATAAAACTTTTAGTGTCCAAGATTCAAATTATGCCACTGAATGCAATGCACAATAAAATAGAGAACAACCGTAAATATGAATAATACTGTTCATCCAAACTTACCGTCCAGTATTGAGTGTTTCTTTCAGATAAATCATTTCAACACCGTGTTTGATATAAGGCTCGGCCAGCTTCCACAATTGTCTTGTACTCAATATATCAACTGTCGCGGAAATAAGAAAAAATACAGTTGCAATTTGTTAAGAATATATTGCACAGCTGTTTTTCGCGACTGATTTTTTTATTTCTCTCCGTAACTCTGTCAACACAACGTGGGTATAATAATTCGAATTCATAAAGAATAAAAGGTCGAAAAAGAACAAAAACAAAGCATCAGTATTTTGTTGGCCTGTCCCCAGAAATGCGGTTGCAATCACCAGAGGATACCATGTTCCTTTACTTGGTAAATTTAAAAATGCTGAAATACAGTAATCGCCAAAAATGCCCGTCGCAAAATGCTGAAATACAGTAATCGCCAAAAATGCCCGTCGCATTTCGTTCGAGCGAGTCTGGAGCGAGTGACTCGCTCGAGATTTTGAAACTATTTTAATTAATAGTACACTGCCGTCACACACAAAAATAGTGTATCTACAAAAAGCATGTTTTGAGAAAACAATGATAGAAGTTTAACGCCTACCACAGCTTAACGACAATAGCTATGTAGACCAAATTAACTGCGATATTAGAAGGGATAATTATTTATGTCTGAACCAAATTTGGAGCCGATGGGGTCACTTCTAGGAGTAGGAGGATCGACTATTGGAGATACGCGGTTTTCTAGAGTTCTTTAGCACGCAATCGAAACGACATCAACAGCATATCTCCTATTTTGCATGGAGATACACTATTTCATATTATTATTCTACGGTTACCTATGGGAAAATAAACAGTGTATGTCCCATTCAGCGTGGAGATACCCTATTCTATGTAATATTTTACCTACTTCTTGTGTGCGGATAAACACTGTTTAGCCTCTACATTAATTAATTGTTTGAATTAAATCCTTCCAACCAAGCATCGAAATATGTCCGTAATGCTTACCCAAGTAAAAAACATATATCTTCCCTTTCCAAACATCACGACTAGTCATAATTAACTAAATTCGTCTTCTTGAATAGGCTCAACTGCGATATCATTGGTCGGAAAATCATCCCAAAATTTTCTTGCAGAAGCACGAAGCAATGGACCAAGATTTGATAATATCTTGTTCTTCCTTTCAGAAGCAATACCAGCGGGACTATTCCGACCGCATAGCATATTTTGTATGTCGGAGTATTTTCGCAAGAAATTGAAACAGTCAAAGTCTTTTTCGCAAATATCACGCTTAAAGTACAGCGATCGAGAACCACGACGAAACTGTAGCACCACCATGTCTTTCAGCAGAGGACGCCCAGTGCCAGTACGTAGTAATTTGGAACTCGATTCGTCTTTCCATTCCAGGAACTCAGAGTGCTAAAATTCGGAGGATAGATTAGTTTTCTTGGTAAAACTAGGAGGCTCAAGCAAACGCTCGCAAATGCATTTAGGTGCATTTCTACGTAGTTAATTCCGTTCGTGACTATCGCGTTAACATAATGTTAGTTCACACAAACGGAATTGCTTTCAAAGTTACACACATTGTATAAACATTAATTAGATAATGATAACAGCCACCACTGCGGCGCAAAATTTAGTGAAGTATTGCGTCATAACGGCTATTAAATTCATGCCAGACTAAGCAAAACTAGTTTGATTTCTTTGAAAGACAACTTTCGTTTTATGCTACTTAACAAAATTCTTGTTTTACTAAAATCCAAATATTATTTACCGTAGGCTCGGCTGTGACCAGATCACCGCGAACTACGTTTGAGACAGCTTTGACGAAATCTGGAAAGCTCTCGACATTATTCATTTTTATCTGTTCCTCGACTCCTTTGTGAATTGAATCGGCGGACATGAATGTATGTCCTGGCTCCGGAAATTTGAAAGTAATGTCGTTAACTTTAATGCATGTGTTGTTGACTGCACGGACCATCGCTGAGAACAACGTCCAATTTTTATTTTGGCCCGTGCAATTATCAACCCAGATAATATGGTTCGTGATATTTGCATGGATCTTCAAAACTTTCCAGTAAGCGCTAGCAATATGACTTGCGCGCCGGCCCGAAATCCCTTCGTGCCATAAAATTGTTGTCGTTCGTTTACCCAATTCGTTATGCTGAGACCATGAACTGCGAATGTTTCGTTAAATGCGATCACTCTGGGAGTAAATACGCAGGTTTTAACACCTTGGAAACGAGGTAGCATTATGACCTTCTGAAGGTCAGCAGAAACTATAAGTTCCGTGAGCGACTGTTCCTTTTTCGCATCACTTTGGTACTCGGCGCGTGCTTTTATTGCTCTGCGTTGATGCTGTTCGTTTTCTACGCAAACCATGCAGGTCCCCTCAACATGCTCTTGGGATACTTCATTTTTATGGACAAGATGAGCCATACAGTCTTCACATTGCTCGTGGCCCAGTTTCACAAAGCCTATATTCAATTCCTTGACTTCGCGGCGATACAGGCTAATGCTGACCTTGTTTTCGTGTGTCTCATTATAGTTCCGATGCATGTCGGCTATTGTTAGATCCGACGGTAGGTACAACCGGTTCGGAGCGTGCATTCTACGGTAGTGAGCAATCGTTGGGTTAAACGACTTAATGTGCTCTCGGAGTGGGATTACGTCCTTTCTTTGTTTTGGAGCTTTACCCCGCTGGTCACCATCTGGCGGCGTGTGCTGAGGCGCTGCTGCCCTGATAGCTGTCAACACAACGAGATCAGTATTGAGTCCCAATGTAGCTTTAAAATATTTTTACAAACGACAACTAACGCTCCGTTCGGCAGTTTCAAATGGTAGACTAACGTTTTCTGGCGTCGCGACGGAGCGTCATTGCCTTTTACGCGTTTGTCCAAGCGTTCTCGAGATTTATCTTGAACAGTCACCAGTTCTCGGAGAAGCATTCTTCTTTGATAGCGTTCCAGGTACTGTGATAATTTTGAAGCCTATCTTCTTGCCGCAGGTTTTCTGTGC
Organism: Trileptium ribeirensis; assembly: GCA_030248225.1. Lineage (NCBI taxonomy): Eukaryota > Metazoa > Nematoda > Enoplea > Enoplida > Thoracostomopsidae > Trileptium > Trileptium ribeirensis. Next base: position 56,622 of record JASANE010001267.1, read on the forward strand.
ACTTTTTTCGACAATTCATGCCACAAAGCTCTCTCATAGGATGCTTTTCCTTTAACCGCTCCATAACTAGCCTTCGTTTCTTCAGCTCCGGTGCTTCAACTTCTAGTTCTTGTTCAATATCCATTTCCACATCGTCGGTCTCGGTATCACAATGCGGTTGTTCCGTTAGAGCTTGACCTGCTTCAGTTTCGGAATTTTCAACAGTCTCATCTTGATCATCGTCATTGGTTTCATGCGGCTCTATGTTTTCGGTCGAGACTGTTTCTTCGTACATATCCACATCTTCGTCTTCACAAAGTATTTCAAGGGGTTGCAGCTCAACTAACTGAGCGTCCGACTGGTAAAAGGATTCGTCAGGAATTACCTGCTGTTGCTGTGGAATTTCCAAATGCTGTGAAATTTGTGGATAACCGAAATATGTGGCTGGATACTTAGTGTCAACAGGAGAAGCCATAACCGACGGGGCATCGTACGTAATATAACAAAGCCTGAAGTGTCTGTAGTAGTGTCTTGAATTATTCCTTCTTTTTCCGTATATACAATCGCCGACGCAGTAGCGCATTGGACGATATTTTGCTGTGTATCTTCTGACGAAGTTTGTGATATAGTGCCCGATATTGTATTTTCAATGACTGCTTCTACCAAGTCGTGTAACAAGGTCCCAACCTGCAACGTCGTTACACTCTCATGGATGCCAAGCTCCGCTGTACTGACCTTTTGGATAGTACCGATTATATCACTTCGTCGGTATTCGACGCAGTATTCCACGACGGCCTCTAGGGCAATAATAAGTTGAAGTGTAGGTCTTTTTGGAGAAAGGTAATCAACCAGATTTGGACAAGAAAACACTTGAATATTGTTATTTTTCACCCAGGACCATCGATTGTCACCAAAAAATTCGATGCGAACGTGGCCCTTTCTACGTTTTCTCTGATGCAAATAATAGCCGGGCCAGTGCCATTTTCCCCAATGGACCCATACAATGTCGCCTTCGTTATAGTTCATCCTGGATTGTCGATATCTGGAGTTTAAAAATAACTGCAAAAGGACGAAGTGTTTATTCGGAAACTAAATTATGAAAGAAAACATTCTGCTGTGGCGGATGCTACTTTATTGGTTTTAACCCTGCATTGGGATTCTTAATTAAGAATTTCATAATTTAGAATTTTATTCGAAAATTTCTCAGTAGTAAACAGTTCTTCCTTTTGCAGAAATTTTTAAATATGATTAAAGGCCGCAGGCGATGTTGAAATTGACTGGATATTCGGAGTCATTCGAAGTTGCACGAAGATTCACTCTGAAGCATAAGAAGATAAATCGGTAAATCAGCCATGACATCAGAGGTAAATTTCAGAGTCATTCAGTTAAAACACTGAGGATTGGAACATTGTAAAATACAGAAAAACCGAGTATCTCCAACAAAATGTGGAGATACACTGTCTGTTTAAATTGCTATATGCAAAAGCAGTGTATCTCCACAGGAACATGGAATTACGCTATTTTTCTGTGTAGAAAATGGCGGTTTTCTGGACATACACTGTTGCAGCATATATTGACTTCTCCTTTTCTATTTTATTCGTTGGAGATACGCTGATACAAATGTCTCCACGTGATTCAGCATACAATTTTACCCCCAGAACCGTCAAAATCTCATTTTCGTAAAATTTGGGGATACACTGTTTTTGCGTATGACGGCAGTACAGTTTATTGTTAGAACATATTTATTTCGAGCGAGTCTCGAGTAAGCGACAGTCATTTTTGGCGGGTACTGATAGATTTTCCACACTTGTATGCATTTCAGTGTCAATATATTAAGGCATGAACACAATGTTTCGTATTATAAATGATAATAAAAAGTTTAATATATAGAAATAATGAATTTTCTGGCGTTCCCGTTTGAAAATTTATGTTTTTATTTGCAAATAATTGTTTTTTAACCATTAATTCATTAAAATTATATTCACTGAAGTAAAAATACATGAATATTTAGTATTTTTAAGCGAAATTTATCCATCCAACTTTGAAATTTCCCACGAGAGTGAACATGCCCCCATCCACTTTTCGGAGGGATGTGGACAAGCCCCCACCCCGCCTCCCAAATACTTTTATGCATGACTAAAAATATACCAATTTTTCACTGCGAAGCAAAAAAATAGCGCAGTTTTACCATATAATACTAAAGACTCCTTTTTGCCCTGCCCCCACAGGGTATTTTTCCAAAACAGACCCTGGGTCCACCACATTTCTTTTGGGTCCAGACCCTAAACGCTAGGACCAGATTTACAATTTATGGCTCGAGAATTTCACGAATTTTTACACAATAAAGAAACATAATTACATAGCCATACAAATTTTACACCACCTCCAACTGCAAAAGATTGGGCCAAATTTCATGTACGCCTTTGTCACGTGCACATCGTCTGTGGATTGTGGAGTTCCAGCACACTAACTATATTTTGTATATCTTTTACTGTATTAATCTGCTTATTACACACGTTGATTGATATCTGTGTTATGAAGAGATTTCTTAATGATCCAACGCAAACCTTACAAAATTTATTAGCAAACCCAATGTCTCCCAATCCGAAACTGCCCTGGGTCCAGCAAAATTTTTTTGGGTCTACGTAAAAATATTTGGGTCCAGACCCACTTGTGGGCCCATGTAAACCTTGCCCCAGAAGAATACACAAAACATCGGGAAGCAGATAAACACCAGCAGTGAGCACTGAGCGAGCAACAACTTTGCAGAAAAGCATAAAACCGAAGCAATAACTGCTACCAATTTCTTGCTATGACATATGAACATTATAACAAATTATATTGAGAGAGGTTGGTTCTGCAGATATATTAACCATATTATGGGTCTATATATCATTATTACATTTCAAATCCTTTAAAACAACAATCTTTACGATAAATGATATAAAGTAGAACGACTAACATTAAAATTTAAAGCTATAAGACCGGTAGTATCAGTACAAGGTGCATAAGTTGAACACATTTAAAGCGTTGTTAGCAATACAGTCTAGTGTATTGCTAAGCCCACTCTAACAGACTGTATCATACATGCTCATAGGGGTTACGCACGGACATTATGTGACAAGCGTCGAACCCTACCCTCCCACCACCCGGCGGCGCCGCACCCTGCAAATCCCCCTTGGACCAAACCACCCCCGGAATCTCGCAACTCGAGCATGTTTTGACTATGTAATTCGTTCTAGATGGATGCAATTGGTCACAATAAGATTCATTTTATAAACCCGCGGTTTTCGGTATCATTTCTAATGCCGAATGGTGCATTTTGGTTTCCCTAACTTCACACCTCCAGATTATTTTTGTGCACATAAAACTTAGCTTTCTGAGCAAAAAATTTGCGAATTTTACGTATTTTGATAGGTTAAAAAATTCCCAAGTTTACCCCACCGGGCTAAAAATAGCTAAAATTTTCTTTTTCCTTTTTCCTTCACCTGTGCTCTAAACATACGTTATATATTATATAAGCAATGATCAAAGTTCCAACACAACCAAGCAAAAGAAACGATTAACTCAGCAAATTGCGCGGTGAAACGTAATTAACACACAAATTCATTAGGAATTTTTCATGTTCATCTGGCAGCAGTCTGTTAACAAAACAAGGCTAGGTCGATAGCTTGTAGCGGCTTGCCCATTCAGAAATCTGCGATATATTATGTTAGAATTGAACCGGTTCGAATAAATTATGGACTATTGAAGTACTTAGCTGTAAGCTTCGCTAATATAATATACATCAAGCACAGAGTGCACTTGTAAGCTTTGTAATTAGTCTACATTGACGTAAAGTAACATATCTGTAAAACAGCAAGAAACTGCGTTCTTGGGAACAAGCTGTACGTATAGAAACTGTGCGAGCAGTATCACAGTTTGTCTATGTATGGCATTCTGATCAGAAATCATCATCTAACGGAGGGGCACTGGTTGCCCAACGCTAGCCTGAACGACGTCTCTGTCCATCGATAGGAAATAGTGTACCTTTTTATAGTCTTTTAAAACCTACGGAATAACATGTAACAAACTTAGTCTACGTTACATGCGTAAAAAAAGCATTCAGTTCGACGCAGTTTACATAAGCCTGTACAGCGGAAGGCATATTCCGCTGGGAGTATAAAAACTGACATCTTCATCGATAAATAAATATTTTAGCTTCCTCAGCCTCTTCAAAGTCCCAAATAAGCAATCTTGTCATCGCAATACATTAAGTTTAATGTAAAATATATTTTTAATACATTGTAAATCCACAGTACCTTCATTTCTTCAATCATCTGCTTCACTAAATATAAGTTTCGAAGAATAGATTCCGGCTTATTCCCTGTTTATTAAATATCCACAATGCAGGCAGTAGTCGACTCATACGACATATTTGATGTTCTCTGATAATTAAAAAACGTTAATGCCTCAGATTTAGTTTTGGTAGTTTGGAGTGGCACACATCAATACCAATGAAGATCTAGAATTAGCTATTCAAGCACATACGGAAAGCCAAGTAACAACAGTTGAGTTCCAACAAAACGTATGCAACTTCCGAATTTGATTCCCGCAAATACGACACAGCCATGTAGTTGTATCTGAACCCAACACTTGAGACCCTACCGATAAAAAATGTGTTTATCCATGTATGTTTTCTCGAAAAGATTTTTAAGATTTGTGTTTCATGTTATATTTTAAAAATTTGGGTATGGCACCGGGCTCAGGTCGTTTTAGATTCCATGGTCCTCTATTCCGAATACGATCCTATTTCGTTGAAAACAGAGAAATGCATAAAAAATATAGATACCTTCGCCATTTCGAACTGGAATAACATATTTTTCAAACAAATCATGAGCCTACAATATAAATTTATAAACACATGTACGACAAAGAACCAGTATAACACTGAAAGGCGCAAAATACAACACGATTGTTATGCCACAAAAATCATTGCAGGTTCAAGCTTAAATAATTTACTCACGATATAATTCAAAACATAAGTTAACACAAATCTTTTTCAATAGAATGATGGAATTGTTACGATCAGCTAATGCTTTTGGCTTTCCGACGTGTAGTAGCCGCTTGATATACGTGTGATTATGACATTGTGTTCAAGTGCACAGATTTCGGGTTCACGCGCAATAACATTCGTAAAGGTTTCCCGGGGATTGCGAGACAACTTAGATTACTATCAAAATTCAGTACTTGCTGCCTTATAAAACATTTGAAACAAAAGACGAACAGCTCTGACGATGGTCGACTTGGGTGAAACTTGAGTTATATTCGTACTGGTAAGCACAAGACATTTCTGAGTCGGCCAACACCACCACCCAATTTGGTCGATCTGCCCGACCTGTATTAGTAGCCTGACTCCGTTAAGAGGGTGGGATGGGCGCTTATGTCCGGCCGTTGACTCCATAGGCCGGCTTCATTTCTCTCGTCGAAAGTCAGACCCAGTAAATATTTAATTTCGACATCACGGAATTTGTATATCCAAAGAGTAAACATGTAGAAAACTGTATCTCAATTGCTTAAGGAATAACAAACGTCGTCTGCTCCAAATACATTTCACGGCGCTTAGTAGCGTAGCGTGCAGAGATCAGAGACACTGTTCAGGCTAGCGTTGCTCAACCAGTGCCCGACAGCTAGATGATTATCTCCAACGAACGTATGGTGCAAATTTAGAGAAGAATTTTGTTGGCCACCACTTAAGCCGTAATAATGCATTAACGCTGACGCAGACATATATAAACCCATGCACAGATATAAATAATATGCTATAATACTATTAATACATTATGTTCTATTTTATCGGATATAAATGTTAAGCTACATATTAAAATTATTACATTACCCCCATGCCCCGCACTTAGTCTCTCAGACCTGACCTCGAGAACCTCTTTTGGCGCGAGAACAAGTGAGCCTAGGCGATAACACTAGACAAATGGTGAGCTGAGTGAGATAAAGGAACTTATAAACATAGAAAACAAACCTAAACATATTTTTCTTCAGACAAAACATTATTTCAAGATTTTTTAAATTTCGAAACTTTTTCAAGTTCCGTAGCTAGCGAATTAATAGAATTTTTTCACTTTTTTGTTGGATTTCTTGCCGTGTCTCAAAGATTTTTCCGTTTGGTCATATTTCCCAAAAAATATTAAAAATTCTACAGAAAATATAAAAAATGAGAACACGTATTAATTTATTGTTTCCTTCAAGCTCCACTATTAGCTAATTATACGCTCCGCATATAGTAGTATCAGTCGTTGCTTCAATCTATCCCCCTTTTTGATTTAAATTTATTATATATCTTAAACCTTATTTTCCCTGGAAATTTTTGGTCCATATCATGATTTCAATCTTTTCGATAAATTACAAGTAGTCAATTAAATTTATGAATGGAAAAAATCATTAAGATTTCGAATTATACAAGCGCAGAAATGATTGTCGCATTTCGAACAAGCAACGTCAGTTCTGTCTGGTACTTTAGTTCAGATCTCGCCACTCAAGGCGCTCCCTAGTATGATATATCGGTAGGTACAAAATAACTCCCGAACTTGCGTCCGTTGCAGCTATGATTATCGAATGATTTCTGAGAGACCAAAAATTTTACGTTTTACAACAAATGCCAGCGAAAGCGTAAGGATACGACCGAACAGATGTACAATATAAGAGCGTCAGTAGTAATCTACTCAAAAATATAGCATGCGGCAGCAAAATTTTATTTTATCGTAGCTATCACAATGAGAGCAACCTTTATTAGAAAGAAATATTGTTTTTTTTCATGTCCAAATGTCAATGCCTGTGTTATTAATCAACATCCCAGATATAAGCGAATTTTCTACAGTGTGAAAAAGTGACGATAAGTCGCTTATTGGGGTAACTGTTACAAAAATATGAGGCCGTCTGTTCTTCTAAAGCTTTATGTGCAATCACGCACAAAAAAGAACACAACTAACGTTCTTTTATAAAGCCGAACCGGTCATTTCCGTTTACGTCTGTTCATAACCAACTCATCAGAGTTCGTTCACAGACGCGATAACGTTAATTTGTGTTTTTCGTTCACTTTTATGCACTTATATTCGTGTGTGACGGTTAACTCAGAAACTTTGCCTGCATCCAATAAACCCTCTTTTTCGGGTTCAGGTTGCAATAACTATAAGCAGTCTGTAAATTACCGCCAATTATTTAATCGTTCAACTCATGATACCTCCACTATCATCGCACATTCCATGATAATCGCACTCAGTAGGAGGCTTTTCCAACCATAACATCAACGTTAGACTGCTCTATTATAATTCGTATTTAACAATCAACTAAGTTTTATCGATTTTTACTAATTCTTGCATAATAAAAACACAACAAAAATAACAATATGAACCAAACACTACAACTCATTATAGTTTAAACCAAACCTCAACTCTCGGGTCAGTTACGTACCAAATGAACCAAAGCATTCGAATCGCTGCAAGCCCGACAAAAAAGATCGAGCACTAGGCGACAAAAATGAGGCCAGGCTTCCATATATTCATTCGGTTCGTGCGCTAGCAACAAGTGCAAAACTTCGTCTAAAACAACAACATACACTAAAAAGCGACACTGAAAACTTAGGTGCGGCTCCCAGCGCTATCAGAGATATTAATAATTATTAGTAAGTGACTGCTTAAGTATTAATGGATCCAGCGTCAGTGTCTCTATTTCAAACAAGATTCTTAACCATAAGCGTTTTCTATCGATATTATTCTTTCGTTTTACACAACAACCATATTCAGAAATTATCCACGGAATCCCGAAAGTGATAAACAACATGAAGTATGCCATGACAGCTCAGCTATCATTGCCGATTCTTTATACTGGCCCAACAAGAGAATTAGACATGTCGCATGACCCTTTTAAAATTCGTTTTTGTTTGTCCGAATATAAAATCTTCGAACAATACAGTACACCCCAGCAATGACTGTCGCCTTTCCAGCACGTGAGCATCGATAATGTTTCATCACGTCTAGTACCATATAAAAATATCGAACATGCAGCGATATATATGTTTCGGGTGAGTAGCGGTTATTTCTGTCGGGAACTACTGTAGACTGGTTACTCCAAATAGAGAGTGATGGCCCAGGAATATAGAACTTTCCTATGAAAGAAGGCCCCAGATTATGCCTTAGCTAAAATGCCAAGTAAATTTTAGCCTTTCGTGACCCAATGTACATTCCTGAGCAACTAAATAGCGAAATTTATTATGGTGGGCTAAAAATGTACAATTTTCCATGTTTTTGCTAAATATCCTGATACTCTCTACTCCGTCCCCGCGTGCTAAAAATACTTGAAATTTTCTAAATTAGAACAATTGCAATAATTCCTTAAACTACACTATTTGACGAAAACTGAGAGTTACAGTAGTTTATTGTCATAAATCGGCAGGGGGATCGCCTCTCAGATACATTCACGTAACAAAGCTTTGAACTGGCGAATCCCAGGCATTATTTCTGTAGGAGACGCCAGTAAAAACTTCTCTTAGGGTCTATACCGTATTCCGGTAGCGATTGTTCGGTTACTATATTTTTCGCCAACGCATCTCATCCTCATTTCTAGCGATTTCCCCGTGTAATAACAGGGTTCGCTGCTATGATCAATCCTCTACGTTTAGCTCGACCCAATATATACTCTGGTGTAGCATTAACAGACACCATGTCTGCCGTGAGTTGGCATAGGCGGCGCATCATTTGCGGTCGCTTTCTTCAGGACTGAGCCTCATTGCCGTTTTAGCCATACAGGCCTCGTGTCCATATCGTCGAAGCAGTGTTTCTCAGTTGATTTCAAGTGTACACCCCAGCATTCGCATTTGCATGTCATGGATGGCTTGTTCTTGTTAGCGGTTGTTGTGCAGCAATCAGTTCCATACAGTGCAACTGGGCGCACGATCGTTTATTGTAAACTTTTCTGTGACGTGGTCTGGATGCGACGATCACAAAGCACTCCAGTCAGATGTCGCAATTTCGGCCAAGCTGCATTGCTGATAATAGAGAAGAAGTACTTGAACTTCGCGACCGTCTCCAAATTTTCGCCATCAGTTATGATGATTCCTGTGGTTTAATATCCACCTTCCACTCGGTCATTTTACGTGTAATCGTGGATCATAGTTGTCCCGGCGAACCTTCTCCTGTTCATTTTTGCTGGAGGTAGGGCAGATCCTTGGTGAACTCCGACGGTGATGCCTAAAGGTATTGATTTTCCAGAAGAGCAGCGAACGACAAGGTGACATAGTTGTAAAGTGGTTTTACCCAGGATACGTAATTTTCGAGAATACCGTGAGTAAGAACAGAGTGTCTAATGATGTTGTGAGGTACTCAATCAAAGGCATTTTCCAGGTCAAGAAAGACCAACTGCACCGAGTTATTCTTCTCACGGTGTCGCCGTCGTGGTCAAGAGCATTCCACACTTCTGCTGTCTAGACACCTCCCTTTCCCATTTTCCATGTTTTTATTGCTCGAAACAACTACAATCTGACTCCCTGAAATCGGCTGGAATACGAGTCGGAGGTGACTATTGAAGGCTGGGAATTGTATGTTGCTTATGCTAGTGGCGTATTCGCTCGAAGGCTGAAGAACGGCGGGTGGGTCTCCCACATCTGGTTATCTTAGTTTTTCATGCATTCGATCTGACTTGTATCCTATGCTGCGCGATGTCTTGCGTTTGCTAGGCGTTAGATATTGCTTGCGAGTGTATTTAGATCGGTCTACAACTGATCATCATCAACGCCACCAATACATATATAAATATTTGTTGCCAAGCTTTTTGGGACTCATGAAATCATGATCATAGCCAATGATGGTTTTGCAATGATTCTCATCTGAACAACGAAAAAGGCAACAATTTACTGAGCTCTCCACAGAGGGGGTGAGGCCCCCAGGTAAATTTTAGTTTCCTCCAAGCTCGTCAGGTACTTTCTAGCTCAATTTTTAACCAAATATTTGTGTGATGAGTTAAATAATACGCGAATTTTTCCCTATTTTGGCTAAAAATTCCCCAAACATTTCCCTGTTGGGCTAGAAATCACTAAACTTTCTCCTTTTTAAGTAAATATTATAGGATCGGTGTCAGATTAGACATTTTTGATGTTTTCTGACGGTTATAGTACTTTATGGTCTCCCTGCCCCAGATCAACTGGGGGAATCCCAGTATAACAAAGGAGGGCCGACAAGGTAATCTCAGGATGCTCCGAGAGTAATTTCAGAAGTTTCGATAACCTAGATTCATAATTGTTGAAATACACGGATTGGTTCAATTAAAATAATTGAAGCGTACATACCACGGGAAAAATTATCGAAAAAGAGCTCGATGTCTGGCCGCAAACCAGTCGAAGTATGAAATTTGGTCCACGGAAGTTGTGACACAAACACAATACAAACATTGAGATCGATCTGCAACAGTAATAACTACAACAATTATTTTCTTGTAAAAATTTATAATAACATTGACATCATTATTATCATCAGGATTATAGTCGCTTGGCGTCGGCTACGACTGCACCATGACGTCAGTATCTTTCTCCATTTTCCACGATGTAACGCGTCCTGTTTTCGCAGTCCAATCGCCTTCATGTTCTCCAGCGCAACATCGTTTCTTTGGCCTGCCACGCGGTACGGTTCCTTCGATTTCGACGTTCGTTGCCAGCCTCAGTAGCCCGTTTTATATGCGTTGCAAGTGGCCATACATCTGAACATCCGTTTCATGAATTCGATTTCCAATAAGAGTATTCCAACGGATCCGGCCACGTCCGCGTTTGTCTTGCGGTTTTCCCATCTGAGACTGGCCATCCACCGTAGGATTTTCCAGTCAGTTTTCGCAGCATGATCGATTCAACCTCTTCCGTGGCAGCCCAGCACTCCGAGGCATACTAAGACCCGGTCGAATGCATGCTGCGTAGACCTTGCCTCGAATCTTCTGTGGAATTCGCCTATTGGACAGCAGGCTTGCCAGCTCCTTCCACTTTATCCATGCGGCTTTAGTTCTCGCCTTTGCTGCCCTTCGTGTGTCCCCAATACCGTCCACATCATAACCTTGATACGTGAACCAGTCCACAACATCGAAGGTAATGTCGCCCGTCTGAATTTCAGCATGCGTCTTTACGGGTTGGAGGCATGTTCGAAACGTGAAAGGCTCGCCATTGGTCCGAGCACTTCTTATGTGCACATTTCGAACACCAAACGCATGTCACTGCGTTAATCCCCACCCCTTCCCACAACACGCACATGAATATTTCCCAGTCTCTACAGGCTTACAGTCATTACATGTGATCATGACTTTCATTTACCTTCAAACCCTTTCCTTCAAGGTCAGCACACGAGATCCTTGGTCGGTGTATCAGTTCTTCCCTTGACTTGGCACTGATGCCAAGTCATCAACGAACAAGACTTCCCAATGCACTGGAGGTGAGGCCTCTTGCAGCACTAGAGCGAAACGCAAAGGGCTCAATGATGAGGCCTGGTGTACATCAATTGTGATATCGAAGGCTCCAGATGTTCCAGTTTGTGTTAATAACATTGAAATGTTATTACAAATTTAAATATCGTATAATTCATATACTATAATATAATATAATTATAAATGTATAATTAATATTGAATACAATATAATATTGAAATAAAATGTCTACTCCGGGAAAAAATAAGTGCAATTATGAACGATCGAAATTTGTTTAATTAAAATTAATCGAAAACAATTATTTCCTTTAATTTGGATAGAGTTTTTGCACTTATTTCTGGCCGCGACTGTAATTTTGCTAATTTAAGGAAAATATTTGTTTTTATATTCGCAACTTTAAGTGCTGATGTCACGTAACCCTTTAGCGTCCGATTTGACAAACTCAAGCCGGTACCAGGGATCGAACCCGAGTTGTGTCCCGATGAAAGCCGGGTACGTAAACAACTGAGATATCTAAGGGTTACTGCTTGGTTACTTAGGGAACCTCGCAAAGTAAAAAAAATAACGCACCTGCGAACTCACATTGTACGAGAAACAGTTATACACATTTGTAAACAATGGGCGTTAAAGTGTGAAAAGATGTTTTTAACAAACATTTTATCCATAATTTTTTCCGAGGTTTGTTTCGCAAACTCTGAGCATAATTACACAGCGAATTGTGAAAATTATCGACGACACCTACACAAACTTTGTGACTCAGCCTACGGATTGTGTGAAACAATACTCAAGCACTGATTAAAACACCGTACAGTTGCGAAATGGGAGCAAATCTCTGTTGAACGATTGTTTTGACAAGAAAAATATTTATGTTTATTTAAGGATCGTTCCAAGTGATTTGTTTTTACTTCTGAGCGTGACATTAATATGGGAACTATCACTGTAAGACGTGCTCCGCGAAGGAGTAAAAGTTATTCCATCATAAAATTTGCGCGAATTAGTAGTTGTATAAAATAAGAATGGATTTTGATCGATTTGCCGGAATTCGAGTACAATCTATTCCACTAGTAAATAATGTTTTTGTATTTCAATAAACTTAGGCGAAATTTAAATAAATATAGTTTGTTCGGTATAGAATCAAATCCCAATTCAATTAATTTGTTCGAGCTGAACGTATTCTATGCGGAATCAAATCGGAGTGGAATTGAGAGTCGAATCGATTCTAACGCTAGTTTTTACCATCTTGATGTACACATCTTACAGTAGTTCACGCATAAATAGTGCAAATATTCAACTGTACACGACACCTGACAAATACAAACTATTACAAGGTAATAAATTACGAAAAGGGAGCAGCGCATAATTGGGGTGATTTGGCATAGAATTAACTAATTAGCATATACGGCCAAGTTATAGAGCTTCAGAAATGTCTTATTCGTGACCAGCGACACCGGAAACCACCGTGTGCAATTTATTTTCATTTTTAAGTACTTTGAAAATTTGCAAAAAGTTAGCTAATATTACTTAGTAACTAATAATTAATTTGCTAATTAATTAGTAATTAGCTAATTCACTAACTAATTAGCATGTTTTAACATCCTCGAATAGTAACAAACGCCAGATTCGTAACTAGCACGGCGACATGTACTAGACGACCAAAATGATAGCTTTACACTAATTCTTCTTTGCTAAATAAGCAATTTTTTAAATGCAAAAATAGGTCACTACGTTTAACTAAGTAGTTAATTACTAATTAACTAAACCAAAATTTAGACAAACTATATTTCTTGCACCTGAAGGATATTAGGTCTTTCGAACGAACAAAAAATTAAAATCGGGCCAGCAGGTATTGAGGAGTTCGACGGACGGTATATACTGATTTACCGCCTCCGACAAAAACAAAAACGCTTCAATTCGCTCCGCTCAAAAACAACATAAACAATCAAGTGAAAATCAAACAGAAATGGAACAAAATTGTTGTATATGAGATATGAACAAATTCTGATTTAACCTCGATTAGCTCTCGATCAATTTCTAACAAAGGGTACTAAAAATTCGAAAAGGATTGGAACAAAATTAAACACTGTTCGAACGAAGTTTGAAATTTTCGGAATGATCATAGAAAGATCATAGATTAAACGCCAAGTTATTTATGTCGAGTACAATAATAATTAGTAGTTTTCAATATATATAAAACTTTAACTCCTCTCGCGACTGTTAAAACATGCTAAATATTTCAAGTCAGAGCAGATTCAAGATGAACCCAATAATCTACAAACACTTACAAATTCCTGGAGTTTGAGCAACGACTGCAGTACAAATGACGGCAGTGACCTTAAGTATTCGGCTTGGTTTAGCGCCTGAAATAAAAAAATCACCAACTACAGTCGTAGCCAAAAATAAGTGCAATCAAAATCGATCTAAATTACATTTAATCGAAATTTTATAAATTTGAAATTTATTTAATTGCGCTAAAATCGTAATCGATCGAAATTTTGTTTAATCGAAATCAATCGAAAATTCGTTTAATCGAAATCGATTATTTTGCACTTATTTCTGCCCGCGACTGCACTTCATCCAAACTAACATTTGGTACTATACCAGTTTAATAAATTTAGTCAGCATTAAACCAATCCAAGACAAACTACTCACGAACAAATACAATATAAGACTGCAAGGCATCGCAGTGGACGGAAGAAACCAAGATTTATGATCCACCAATTCTGAGCCGTCTTCATTATGACAGGTTAAGTCAAAGCCACAGCCCCTGCCGAGAAATGTCGGCTGTTGTGTCGAAAAATATTTTTTGTTGGAGTCGTATTCAAAGATACTGGTGCGCATGTTCGAATGCATTCGATACCTCCTGCTAAACGCGTTCGAACGAGTAAATGAAAAATAATTACAGCATAAAGAAAAGACTTTACCGCCTTATTCAAACAGTGGGAGAGGAAAAAGCCCGCAGATAGAGAGACAAAATTAGTACACGAATAACATAGACGTTTATATGCAACAATGTGCACAGCCCCACTCTAATTAAATCCCGAATACACTTCGAATCTAGGATTCACCACTTTCGCACGCGATTAATACGCTAAAACAGCTCCAGATTAAAAAAATGGGAACTCGTATGGTCCATCACGTACAAGCACTGTGCAATATATAAGCATTGCGAAAAAGACTGCTCTGAGCCATTCCCAGCTTGAAGAAATGGGCGTTCAGATGATTATGTCCAGTGAATAGGGAAACAGCCGATCCGAGTGTGGGTTTTTTGAGTTTTCTTAAGTATATACCTCTGTCAGGGTTTGTCACAAGCGGCTTGCAGCTATCTGCAACACCAGTGGTTTCCCACCAGGTGGATAGTTACTCTGGCTCTTATGAGTCTACTACTATACCTAAGTCGAGGGCTGCCGTCCGCCGAACCCTGCGGTAAGCTGCTCTTTTTCCAACGAGAACAGCCGACATTATCTACACTGTTCCACCGAAGGCGCACTTTTCCCACTTCGTAATGCGAACATTGAAATTTAAATTTCGCTGCGATTTAATTTTGCTTTGATAGGGAATTGATCATTGCACACAAACGTAAGACGGGACCACAACTAAAACAAGAAAAATTTCAAACACAAATTTTACCCCGAATTAAAGTTTCGATGTGACTTTTGTCCTTGTCTGACCCAGAATTCCAGTTACTCCCTAATTTATGATACAAAAAGCTAATTAGAGAATACTTTGCTGGCTAGTGCAAAGTGGGGGGTGGGCGGCTCCGGCATTTTCGGCTGCCCCCGGCAAAACGGGGGTACTTATGGCTCCACCCTCGGGTACCCCCGGCTCATAGGCCCCTGCTGAGAAAAATTTACGTCTAAACGCGACAAATTCAGGCAAAAAAATTGCCCCTACCGCCAAAATCCGGCACCCTCCGGCAGATAAGCCGGGGGTCCCGGCTATAATTTCCGAAGTTTAGACTGACCATCTTTGTAGAAAAGTAATAAACTCGGTGTACTTTGCTATATCCGATCATGCGGTCGTTTTTCGACTTACCCCACGAATTGCAGCCGATGACCAGCAATGTGTTCTAGGAGAGGGTGTTGGCTCCGCTCCTCACCCAGCGTATATGCTGGGGATTGACTATACCCATAACGAATCCCCGCAAACAACCGTAAGGCGAGACAATTTCCATCCATAAAAATTGGGTACGCTTCTTTGCAATACTTGGGAGACCCGAAGAACGACTACATTATTGAATAAGGCAATTTACGTGAATATGGCTCAGTGTCAAACTCTATAAAACTTTCTCCAACGCAAATGAATATATGGCATAAGGTAGAATATTATTATAATATATATACTCACAAAAACAATCCGCAATGACGCACTATTACAGCTAATCTCGTTCAGCTGAATGATAAACTGGCTTGCGTTCTCACACTTTTCGGGTCCCGTTACAATCAAACCAATGTCGGCAATTTTAGAGCTACGCTTGGTTTCACAGCCGTGCTTCACACTTGGCATAGATGACAAGAAAAGGCGTCTTGTTTGTCGCAGCAGCTCTTCAAATAACGCCGATGGCGAGTGGGTGCATTCACAACAGTTGATATTTGCCAAAGCAGTAGAACTGCTGCACTAAAATAAAATACATAAAGCTTTACCAACTTTCTTAGATAGACAGCTTTTCATATATGAACATAAAGGCTTTCCGACCATTCAAATTACGTATATAAATGTTTAAATTAATAACAGCATATCAAATCGAACCATTTTGAACTGTTGACACAGATAATACACAAACAATGCACCTTGACAACATGCAATAACCAATTATACTGCCGACCGAAAACGTTCCATAACACCATTTAAGTAAGGAGTATAGCAGCTGAATTATTAATTTTGTATTAAGTTGTGAAAAAATCCAAAAAGAAAAACAGGAACCATTGGTTCTTTAGTTTTTTTTTTGTAAAATCAGATTATTGCTACAAAATCACTACCGCTGGAAACTACATCATATGTTTGAACTGGTAACTCGTGCGGCGAGTGCAAAGGTAACGAGCGTGGCTAGTCTGTGCTCAATAATGTTTCAAAATGTTGAAATTGAACATACAGACTCTTTCAAAATCCCAAAAAGACAATAATTATACACAAAATGACACTAGTGTCTCGCAAGCGAGGGTGAAACTGGTTTCATCTGCAAGTTGTCAGTTTGTATAATCAACTGTAACCGGCTTTGCGCTTATA
Source organism: Trileptium ribeirensis (assembly GCA_030248225.1). Taxonomy (NCBI): domain Eukaryota; kingdom Metazoa; phylum Nematoda; class Enoplea; order Enoplida; family Thoracostomopsidae; genus Trileptium; species Trileptium ribeirensis. The sequence goes on from JASANE010001267.1 coordinate 73,272, forward strand.
TATATGCCTCGCAAAACCTAGGGACCATTGAAGGGATACAATGCTGTTCTGCTAGGGTTACACAACACCACCTATTCTTTGTGTCTGTAAACAATAACTTATCTGATGGCGTACAAAACATAGCATAACCTAACAAGTGAAGACGAATTCTTTTCGATAAATCAGGTGCGCGATGGTCGACCCTAATCACCTTCACAAGCATGGTACAGTCGTGCGGGAATGTATGTTGCCGCACCATACTTTTTAGCTTACCGAAAAGCTTACATACAGACCATAATGCCCCGCACAAGTGTATAACAAATAAAGTGTAGACAGTCTACATTTTATGGAGGTTGCTGATGGTATAACAATTAAAACACAGCAACAGGTGTAATATAATCAAGTCATACTCTTGATAGTAAAACGTCTGTATTCAGCGCAAATAACGACGTAACAGATACTAGTTGTCTGGTAAAGTAAGCAATAACAAGCCGAAATTTAAAAAATGGATTTTTCTAGCAAACCGTCGACGAAATTCGGATCCGCAGCGGCCGATGGAGTAATTCCACGAAAGTGTTGTTCAGCAAAGTTGTAGGTTTCTGGTTACAGCGTTGAGATACAAAATGAGCTGCGAAACACTGATACCCGTATGACTAGATTTGCCAAAGTACCCTTAAAACCAGTTTTATGCCATTATCAAACCGGCTCCTAGCTCCTAGGTTTAAGGTAAAGCTTCCGCCAGCTCCGTTTCAATTGACGGGAATAGCGCTATCGTCAGGCCATGACAAAATCATAGAACCAAGGACTTTCGTGATTTTACTTAACTCTATCTCAATATGCCCACTAAAATTTGAAAGTCAAAAGTAAAATAAATACAGGCCTGTCTACATCCCTAAGAAAAGTAGCGCCGCACGATCATTCTTGAAAGAAATTTCAAAGTGGGGGAGGCAAAATTTTGTTATGCCACATAGTATATATTTCCATATTTTCAAGTACTTTTAACAGTCGCACAAATACTTTCAGAAGATATAACAGCGTTTTAACATTAGAAAAAGTAATAATTAACGTTTAAACATATTTAGCTTACAGAAACCATAAATAGAGACAATAATCATTGATTTAGCTGAACAAGAGGTTTCAGGTGAGCAAGTTGGAATCTCTCGAACACGGGAGATTAGGAAACTAGAAGTTCCCCAGCACATCTCCTATTTTGTACAGTCCAGAAATAGCATTCCTTTTAAAATTAGGTCCCATCATTTTTTATTGTTATTTTCCATAATAGAAAAGAAATCAAATGCCAGTATTGAACAAAGTAAATATTTTTTCCAGAATTGCATTTTGAAGCTAAAAATTTGACTTTAAATTCCATATGTAAGAAAAATCATAGTTTAAAAGTTGTGCTTAACATTAAAAGAAATGTGTGTGCACTATTTTTGAAAAGGATTTGTTAACTATTTTTTAACCGTTTTTCATTTTTAATACACTGAACTTCGATGCTCTGGGCCTACCCAGGGTCACTTCATGCCGCCTGGCATAATCAGGAGCCCGTTCAGAATCAACTCCTCGAGCATTTTCGTGCTCCTAGCAAGATTTTCAGAGAATGGAAACTCCATAATGACGGTAAAACCTATTATGGTCACGAAGTCCAAGTCAACCGGTAACAAGATCTCAAATTTGGAGAACACAGTCCTTTCGTATCTCCTGCTGTGTTCCACATTATTTTTTACGTAATTTTCCTGTTTTCCACAGCAAGTTCCGTATATTTTACCTGCGATCAAGTTTGTCCTACCAGCAGGTATGGCGGAGGTACGGTATCTAGACCGGAAAGAAATAGCTAATGTTTGGTAGAGTAACTTTGGTTCGCCGAACACAATTATAGCTTACTCTCACGGTGGGTTTACAGATAACTACAGCATGGCGCTCTAGTGTTAAACCTAGCAATATATAAACAATTATGGCAAGATCTTAATTTCAAGTGTAAAATGGCATAGTGGTCAAGGAGTATAATGGTTCTCACGCGTGTTACCCCAAATTCAATTCTCTCTCAGGACCTTTTATAGTTCGTAACTACGTTTTCGTACATTTCGTTTTGACCTTTCGGTCCAACTGCAATACTTGTACACATGTACTTTCATAATTCGTACAATTTGCTACTACCGCAGACTCACAACCAGAAGAACCGCCCTCAGCGGCTAGTTCAGCCCCCTTCAAAAAATTCTAACGGGACGACGAGTTTCGCAGCCCCGCTCAAGATTTTATTCAAGCGTCGTTATCACAATGACGTGGCAGCAATACAATTATAGCTTATAGCGGAACTAGAACATGCATAAATGCGGTGGAAGTGTGCTGGGACCGTCTCATGTGAATTACGCGTATGCTGAGGGCCGCTGTGTGATTCCAGAGCTGTTAGACGAAACTATTTGAAGAATATGTTTGTTATTTGAAGAATAGGTTTGGACAACCAGTGAATTTGTCGTGGAAAATCATACTGCTGGCGGTCATACGAAGCCCAATACATTAGTTAACAGTAGAATTCCGACCAATTTACTGCGCAAAAGTTAAATACTTTACATTCTACATTAGCAAATTGAGGGACTAATTGTATGCTGGAACATGCCGAGATGCGGGTAATTTGTTGTGTAAAAAACGTTACTTTTCAGCTATTGATCACTGCCTCACTCCTCCAATTCTTTTCTTAAAATTTTTCGCAATTTGACTTAAAAAATTTTTGACTCCACCCCGGTCCTCACTTTAAAGGTAAATCGTGGCGACACTGCTGCTGACAGATACATTTTGTTTGAGTTTTTTTGCGTATAGAGCTTAGCAAGATGTTTGCTACCTTTTTTCTTCTCTCTTTTTTACGACAGCATTTCCATTCGAAACATTTGTGTTGAAAGGTTCAACCGGTCAATTTCCCTGTATTGTGGCGGGACATCTTTTTCTGAAGCAGGGACTGAACCGAGGCCAATGAAAATTTATGGGGGGATGTGCACATTGCGAACCAGGGGGGTAGACTATGGGGCCCCCCCAGCGAAATCCCAGCTTGCAGCTACCGTGTGACATTAAAAGACTTCATCAACAGTTAGTATATTTGCAGCGTTTTTAACTGGATCCTGTATGGTCATTTAGTGACAAATTTAGCATAAAATTTATTTAAATTCATATTATAGAATCACCACAAACTGAGTTGTAAACTAAGATTGTATCTGCAGTAGATAGAATCACCACGAACTGAGTTGTAAACTAAGACTGTATCTGCAGTAGATAGAGGACACTTGCTGCACACTAAGATTATAGAGTATATACATTAAAACCTATCTTTTTAAATACCGAAACAACCTTTTTAGCCAAAAAATTCAAACCAAACGTCAATAGCCATGTATACCTTTACCTGGCTCTCCAAACTAAGGGGGTGGGCCTGACATTTTCAAGTGCCCCCTGGCAAAAACCGAGTGCTCTCGGTTCGTGCCCCCTGGGAAAATTTTGCCTCCCCCTGATTCATCGCCTATTGGCAAATTTTTATCATCAAATTTGTAATAAAATCCCTTGCTGAAGCCAAAAACTTAGCAAAATTTGCTTCAAAATAGCTTAAACTCTCCATCAAAAGCGTTTTGGCAATCTTTTTAACACGATTTTTAACTGTCGCTTGGCAAAATTCTCCCTGGCAAATTCTGGCGCGATCGGTTCGGAACCAAGAGGGGTGCGGTTGATGCTTTCTGGCAAAATTGTCAGCGAATGGAGAGCCCTCCTTGATAACGGTAGGGCTCATGTTGCAGACAATATATTTCACCAGTTCACATATATATTTGACTTAACGGCTAATGAAGGATGTAGCTCTTCACAGATTCCGAAAAACCACAAAATTTTACATGATATGCAACAAAACTATGGGGCATGCAGCACTGTAACAAATAAAGAACTTTTTATGGCTGTTTTACTGTATCGCTCATTGTTACTAATGAATAATTCTAACCCTAAAACTCGCACTGTCCCAATATTGTCAGTCTTAAGGTCACAATTGTATTGGGCGTTCAGAAAAACCTACAGAAAGAGTATCCTTGATGCGCTGCAGGCAAAACATAATCAAACAAATGAAAAAGACCGTATTTCGGAAATCGAGTTCTTCGTCCACTTAAAACTTGAAACCGATGAAAACTACAATAAGTCAGCTTGGAAGCTAGATAACAAAACTGTATTATTCGGCGAGCTAGATAACTTAATAGACACTCGTAATGTTAAAACACTCAATAATTATATGCGAAAGTTTGAAAAACCGATATTTCTGGCAAAGGGTTGACGAATCATATTCAGCCCACAGCGGTCCAGGGAGTGGTACCACAAAAAATGTTCTGAAAAATGGAAGTTCGCGATGGGAAGCCTGTGTCGAGAGATACGGGCTGTGAAACATCACTACTCGTATGTCCAGATTAGACAAGCAATCATTAAATACATTTTTTGCCATTTTGTCACGGAATATGACCGGAGCTGTTCGTGTTAACCATCACTGTGTTATCGAACAAAAATTTGTTAACGAAATACATCGACGACGAGTTTCGGGAGGAATTTAAGCCCATTCTCACCTCTACGTGACAGAGGTGACAATGGGCTGATATCCTAGGGCCCAGCCCAGCCGAAATCGCATCGCCGTAGGTCTGGCCAGGCCCGAAAAGCCCAAAGTAGCTGACATCCTTAAAATGTCAGTTCAATAATTTCGTAAAAATAAATCTGAAAACACTATTTTCTTACCGATTTGTAAATATACATTTTATTTAACGGTAATAATAGCTATTATCTCGCAAGCGAGTGTGAAACGGAGTGAGCGTAATTTGGTCTAGGGGTCATTGTGTGTAATCACTTGTAACAGTGTTTATATCTGATGTATTACACCACGCTAAAAATCTGTAATGCTGAACCCATTGAAAACACTAAAATCTCTTCGACCCTAAACACATTGAAGCCAACTGAAAACTCACGAAGTATTCGTGCTGGACTCTAGATTCAGTATCGAGTCTTAAGCGTAAAAACCTACATACAGACATACTTGATACCATGTACACATTACACAACCACAGATGAAAATTCACTACAGTGGAAATCGGACTTGTGGACCGTAAAGTCCTTGAAACCCCAAGAAAAGACATAATATACTCAAATTGTACGCCAGATAGTGAAACCTCCGCAATTCTCAGCGTGCTTGATAACCTAATAGACACTCGTTGTAAAATAAGAAGCGCAACAACATACCAAAATTTGAAAAATCGATATTTTTGGCAAAGGGTTTCCACACGTCATTGTCAACCGTTCACTCGATGGATCTGTGGCGACTATGATGGACGTGTGCTGGGTACAGGGTGGCCACGAAACCCGATTGAAAAAATTCAAGGGTTTTCAAGGGTTCTTGGCAAGAAAATTCAAGGGTTATTGTTGAAAATTCAAGACATATTAACCGATCAAGTCTTTAAAAATGAACAACTTTAATCCTACAAAACTTATACATAGCGAACCAAATATATCTGACAGTATCAGCGGCAGGGCGGAAGACGTCGGTAATTCTGTTGCTTCTATCCTCAGCTCTCATAGCTTTCATATGAGCGGTTGACTTTTTGATGACTTTTAAGCGCTTGGACAACCCTTCCGGCGATGCTGACGTCTTTTAAACAGAGCGAGCACCGGGCAAATGTGAAATCTGACTCTTCTACGCGCTGAAGCCATTTTGAAAATTCAGGATATCTGTCTCGATCTAGCCAAATATCTTTGAAGAACGACGATCCACTCTTTGAAGACATTTATTACGAGCTAATTGCTACATATACTAAATGATAACCTGCAATGTTTCAAACTTACAATTTTACACCTGTTAATCTGTAAGATTATATATATATATAATTATATATATATTATATATATAATTATATATTATATATATAATTATATATATACAAATATATATGATTATATATATACAAATTAACAGGGAAAACTGCAAATCTGAAACATATAGAAGGTATCAAACGTATATGTGTAACAAGAGATCCTCTCAAGCAAGATCAAACGACGAACAGTTGCGTGAAGGTGTTGCTCGGAAGGTAAAAGCCGTGTTCCCTGTAATAAAATTAGCATTGAATCGGTTTTTGATATGTTATAATGCGCTGAGCATCTTAAATAATTCAAGGGTTGTCAGCAATATTTAAGGGTTTTCAAGGGTTTTCAAGGGTATTTTAGGAAATTCAAGGGTTTTCAAGGGTGAAAACAGCAATTCAAGGGTTTTTAAGGGTTTTCAAGGGTTGTGGCCACCCAGTGGGTAATAAAGGTAATAGTAATAAAGCTACGCTGTAGAAGATTTCCATGAGACGATTCTGTCTGGTAGCCTAGATTTTTCGACGAGAAGCCTGCCGTGAGATATAGGCCAACAGACTAGTACCCGTATGGCCATACCTAGCAAAGAACTCTTAAAAACCTATTTTTGCAATTTTGACCAACAAGATGTGGTCGGGGCTGTTCACGCTCCACTAAAGGACACACCAAATATCACTTTTGGTGTCGAATATAGAAATCGAAATACATCCACGCGAAGATGAGCTGTGCGTGACAGAAACAGACAAAAACATTTTTTTACAATCTTTCCGCCTAGCGCACTTAGTGGAAACTCCGCTCGCTTCGTCTTAATAACACACAATATGTTCGGAGTCTTTGAAACGTGTGATCGACGCGGTGCATAACACTCTTTCCAGGCAAAACATTTGTTGCTTATTATGGTTAAAGAACAGTGGGACCAATTGCGATACTTACAAGATAAAGGATTATGTAACAGATTACCTAAATTTGATAAACCCTTTCATATGTATGTGTAACAGATCCTTACGGATCGTTACGAGGTGGATAATCCTGACCACAGCCTATTGTAAAAGATATGAAGGAAGAAATTAAGGTATAGTCGACTTAAAATGCATTAAAAATAACTTTTACATTAATCTTAATGTATGTGCCATGACACTATTGCCGTTCTGGAAAGCTTTAAAGAGACTGAGGAAGCTAATAATGTTTATTTATCGATCAATATGTCGTTTTATTGGACACCCAGAGCAAAAAATGCCTTCTACTATACACCCTTGCGTATACTACGTCAAATTGAATGTGCTTACAAAGCATAGAGCGAAGAATAAACGCTTTCGCTCTGTCCCTATTCGTCTGCCTTTACTACTCATACGTCTGTTAGATGACGTTCTGTAGGAAACTTGAAATTATTGGTTTATAAGATTCCAGGAAAAATTAATAGATAAAAAGTAATTTCTGATCAGTGGTAAGAGGCACTGTTTAGGCTAGCGTTGGACAAACAGTGCCTGTCAGTTAGATGATAATGATGATAACTTTCTAATCATAATGCTATAAATGAGACAAACTGTTATATTGCTCGCACAGTTTCAATAAATCCAGTTCACTTGCCAGAAAGCAGTTTTTGGCTGCGTTGTAGATAACGTTACTTCACTTTAATTTCGCGTGATTTACAGAAGCTTACAAGCGCACTGGCTGGAGCTTGGCGCAATTTATATCAGCCAAGCATACGCTAAGTACTTCTATGTAAGCCATACTCTGCTGCCCAGTTGGACTGGCTTAATTCGAACGTAAGTCCGGAGACTTCTGAATGTGTAAAATAGTTGCTACAAGCATCGACTTGATTTTGATTTGTTAACAAACTGTTGCAGGTTATTATAAAGATTTCTACTGAAAGTATGTGTCCTACTTACGTTTCACACGGCAAATTGCTTAGTTTAATCTTTTCTTTTTGCTTGGTTGTATTGGAGCTTGATCATTGTATAATATATATTACATATTTTTGGATCAGAGGATGAAGCGAAA